>JABCKW010000313.1:0-120278 GCA_014824385.1 Fusarium cyanostomum | reverse complement strand
TGCTTTGCTTCTTGCTTTGCTTCTTGCTTTGCTTCTACTGTGGCCTTTACTCTCGCATTGCCCACTCAGTGCAAGAGTAATCGGGACGCGAATTTGTATCAACGTCCGACCTGGTTTGCGTTAAGGACACATTTCCGTCGGGCTGTTGCGGCCAATTTGGCGCCGAGTGGTGACGCGAAAATTTCGATTGTCCAAGGATCGCCAAGTACAGTTACCTCTTACGAGATCCCCGCCGATATGGGGGTTTGCTGACAGAAGTACCTCACTAACAATTTTCTGGTCCCGCAACCTTGACTGTCTTCTTGCCTTTGCTTGAATGCTTGCATCCACTCTGCCTCCGCTGGACGCTCGACATGTTTGTCTCAAGCAAAGATCCCTCCTGAACCCAGCCTCACTTGAAAATCACTTGAAGATTCCCTAGGATTCTGCCAGGGTCGCCCTGTCCTGCTAGCCCCTTCTCCATGGCAATCTTGCTGGGTCTTGAGCGACTCCGTACGCGCAAAAGCTCGATCAAGGGAATGACTTCCAGAGCCTGACCTCGCTTGGAAGAAATTGCTAGGCCCTTGGCAGACAAAGGAGGGCCGCAGACGAAGCTCATTCGGGAAGATTCTGGCTATGCGTGCTGGCATCAAGGCATGAACCGAATGCTACTCCGTACTGTGCAGAGTGACTCCGTGTCTGTCTGCAACACTTGTTGTCGCACAATCAATCATATTTGCATAGCGTAGCCACGAAATGCTGTTGCGAATGCATGGCTCAGCCACCATGGCAAGGGTCTAGATCTCAACAATCTCCATGCGCTCGCATAGACGCAAGAACCCATGCGGCTCCGATACCTTATACCTTATTTTGGCCTGCCGGCTGAAAGGAAACATGGCAACAACAACAAAATCAGAGTCATTCATTACATGTCATTTTGTCGCAGATCGATGACGTCCAGTGCCCAGATTTTCTCCACGCCGAGATCATGTTTTGAAGCCCACTCGCCGACTCCGATATACACCAAATAAGAACCCTCCCTTCTCTTGTACGTGGCCTCTCGCCAGAATCGCTCCTCCTTGCACGCCGAGTATGCATCCAGGTATGTAAATCAGGTATCATACAAAGTAAACGCACAAAACACAAAAAGACCGGATTCGACTCCTCAGGTCATGTAGTACTTGGGGCCCTCGCCTCCTTGCGGCACCTGCCAGTTGATATCCTGGTGAGGAGCCTTGATGTCGCACGTCTTGCAGTGAATGCAACTGTTGCAAGTTGCGTTAGCAATGAGATTCTCGTCCTGATGTGCGTTCGCCCGTCTCTTTGGACGAGACGTGGCACTTGAAGGGGTGGGGTTTACTCACTTTTGGGCGTTGATCTGGAACCGCACGCCGTGAGGCTTGGACTCATCCTCGACGTACTCGTACACGCCAGCCGGGCAGAAGCGGTTCTCGAGGCCCTTGAAGGGCGGGTATGTCTTTTCGGTGTGTGCGTCCCAGTCCTTGACCTGTAGATGGACAGGCTGGTCCTCCTCGTGGTTTGTTCCCGTGCGGGAGACGCTAGTCAGGATGTCAAAGGTGATCTTGCCGTCGGGCTTCTCGTACTCGATCTTGGGGACCTTGTCGGCGGGGAGAGTAGCGGCGTGGTCGGGGGTCTTGTGCTTCAGGGTCCAGGGGACCCGGCCCTTGAGGAAGTAGGCCTCGAGGCCCGAGTACATGATACCGCCGTAGAGGCCGAGGGGGGTGTGGAAGGATGGTCGCATGTTGCGTACTTCCTTGAGCTCCTTCCAGATGGAAGACTCTCGCAGGTTGTTCTCGTAGTCGTAGAGGAAGACGGTGCCGTCGTCGGTCTTCTCGCGGAGGGCGGTCCACGCGGCCTCGGCAGCGAGCATGCCCGACTTCATGGCATTGTGGGTGCCCTTGACCTTGGGGACGTTGACGAAACCAGCCGAGTCACCGATGAGGGCACCACCGGGGAAAGCGACCTTGGGAATAGACTGGAAGCCACCCTCAACGAGAGCACGCGCGCCGTACGATATACACTTGCCGCCTTCAAGGACGTTGCGGAAGAGCGGGTGAAGCTTAAGCTTCTGGAACTCCTGGTAAGGTGAGAGCCAGGGATTCTGGTAGTCGAGCGACACGACGAGCCCAATCTGGACGAGGTTGTCACCAAAGTGATACATGAAAGAGCCACCATACACATCCTTGGGCAGAGGATAGCCCATCGAGTGCACAACCAGGCCCTTCTCGAACTTGGCCGGGTCGATCTCCCAGACCTCCTTGACGCCGAGTCCATACGTCTGGTGCTGGCTGTCCCTGCGCAAGTCAAACTTGTTGATGACTTGCTTGCTCAGGCTTCCGTGGCAGCCCTCGCCAAACATGGTAACCCTGGCGTGGAACTCCATGCCGCGCTCGAACGCCTCCTTGGGCTTGCCGTCACGGCCAATGCCGAGATCATTGGTCGCGACGCCCTTGACAGCACCACCCGGGCCGTAGACAACCTCAGAAGCAGCGAAGCCGGGGTAAACCTCAACACCGACCTCCTCGGCACGCTCGCCCAGCCACTTGACGAATTGGTTCAAGCTGACGATATAGTTTCCGTGGTTGCTCATCTGAGGGGGTGCGGGAATAGGAATAGCGGAAGTCTTGGTAAGGAAGCGCATACGGTCGTCGCCGGCGGGAGTCGCGTGCTCGAAGCGATTGGGGTTGTTCTCGTCGAGCCACTCGGGGATAAGCTCGTTGATGGAGGTGGGCTGGATGACAGCTCCAGAGAGGATATGGGCGCCAAGATCGCCCGCCTTTTCGAGTACGAGCACACGGAAGTCCTCGTTGCCGGCCTCGTTGGCGAGCTGCTTGAGGCGGATAGCAGCGCTGAGCCCCGCGGGCCCGGCACCGACGATACAGACGTCAACCTCGTCGGCCTCGCGGTCGACGCTCGCGGGATCGAAGTCGTCCTCGCCGGGGTCTCGAAGGCGGGATGTTGAGCTGAAGGCCCTGGAGGCCATTGGTATCCTCATGACGGGCCATGCGGCCGTATTCCTCCTCGCGATAGAGGACCTGGCGGAGGCTGCTGCGGGACAGAAACCGGACCTGGCGGGCCGCAACTGCGAACGAGCGAGCACCCGCGAGCTGCGCTGGACGCAGCGCGAGACAGGCCTTGAGGCGGACATGATGAGGAGCTAAATACGGCCGATGGGGAATTGAACTGTCGAGCCGCGGGGAGGACGAAGGAGGATAAAAGGAAGTCTCTTTGAGAGCTCACAAGGAGAAGGTTCTGGGGCAACCGGCGACTAAAACTGCTTTTCGCCGTTTCCTTCCAGCAAAAGAGCCGGTGGTAAAGAGCCGGTGGTGGGGTGCCGGGGGTGGGTGATGCCGGTTCTGGTGCGTTTTGACAATTAAGTGGCCGACAATTGGTTCGTCAGTGGGTGTCGCTTTAGAAGCAGAGAAGAAGGGAGCTCCACGGTGCTCGTGACTCTTGTCTTTATTAGGAGAGGAGGGATCTCTAAGGACTTCCTCCATGTACACGTAGCAGATATTATCGGTTCCCTTTACTGAAATTCCAGTACTGAGCATGAGCGGCCCAGCAATGCTCACTGATGCTCATGGGGCTGTCGTCGGCGCTCGGGATTCTATAGCCGAAGGTTACGACTTGATTGAGACGGGAACCGAGGACACAGATGTCATGGCTCCAACTGCACCGAACGGCGGCTGGAGTTCGGCTCCGGGAGTAGAAGCTAGGTACACAATCTGGGGTAGGTCGCTGGCATGTGCAAATGCCATCATCCATCATGGTGGTGACCAGAAGAAGCACGTGCTTCTAAGAGCTGTAATGCATATTCAAACAACACGAATTCTACACTCACGAGGCTCAGTCATGTTTGATTCTGTCCTTGGCATAATGCAAGACTCGTCAAGTCACCAATGGCTCAATATTCAAAGGGCCAGGGATTCTCGAGCAGTTACGTCAATGGTTGCCCCAAGCGCTCGGGATTCAGATTCTGTTTGGCCGATCCCGAGATTCGGCTTCTTCCAGCTTTTTGCCGCGGCCTGGGTACCGCCGCATTGCTTCGGTCTAGTCGCCGATTTCACCGTCTATTGCCTTGCCATATGAGAGGAGTCCTCATGATGGTAAAAAGCCACGGCTTCTTGACATGCATACATGGCACCACCTCTGATGGTGATGCATTGTCGGGAGGGGCTGGTTCTGTGGTTCTATGCATGTTCCTGGCAGCTTCTGATAAGAAGGGTGTGAGATCTCTGCTTCAGGGAGGAGGGGTGGCTTGGTTGTGACAGATCCCTGGGTCAGGTCTTATTCAGCTATTCCCGACGGCTTTGGAGTTCAAGCTAATGCACATCCTGTCTATGTAGATACTGTCTGTGTAAGTTAGGTCGGAGTGTCACGGCCATGGATGTTAAGAGATCGCAGAGGTTCTCAATCCTTTCCTGTAGACGTTGATGCATGGCAGTCCCTTGGGGTGCGGGATTGTTCTGTCCTGCATCTTGGTATCTGAAGTCCCGTGATTCTTCGTTGTCCTCTTACCTGGTAGCTTCGGCTGAGCTTCGAATTAGCATCTCCAACCCGTTTGAACACGACTCCATGAAACCTTTACAACCCCTCAAAACTACACAGAATTCAACATCACAGTTTACATTCACGTGCTCTTAGCAGATTCTCCTTCAACATATTGCTTGCAACAATACCAACTCAACAGCGAGACATTGAAGTGGTGCCAGAATTCGACATCCCACTACCCTAGACTAGCAATCGGGAAAATTTCCAGTCTTGTTCAGGACCACAGCTTCGCATGGACACTGAATTTCTAAATACCCATTAGTGTATTGTTGAGATTAAATGGGGCTGTGTGATTCCAACCACTTTGCCACTGGTGTAGCATATGATCCATGGTGGGAAGGATACAGGACACCGGGAGAACCCGAGAACGTATTGAAACCACGAAAGAGAAAGCCCCCAGCCAAGAGGCCTGCTCTGTGTAAAGTAAAAGCCATCGTGCTTATCTTGCTTAACCATATAGACCATGGTCTTCAAGCTGAATCTAATTTGCCTACCCAGGCTTCAGACCAGAGCATTGCAGATGGTGGATGAATCACTCTCAACACCAACACTTCACATTTGTAGAAATTAGCGAATGGCAACGCCATGTCGTGATACAGCTGCAGTGTGATTCACCTGACATCGAATGCGCCTAGGTACTTAAATACCATGCAGTTGCAACTGGATATTGCACAAGAACCCCCTTCCAAGATCAGCACCTGTCTTTTGCGAGCCAGCACCCTTCACTCATTTAGCTATCCTCTATGCTACCGAGCCTATTCGAAATGGAATTCCAATGGGAAATGGACTTTCCTTTTAACGCTACCATCATCGACGACTGTAAGACATTGGTCAACGAGATGATGCCAAAATATAGCGAACCCTTTCATTACCCGTATGCCAAGATCGAACCGTACCCTACAGTAGTTATGGTGCAGCAACAAGGAAACATGGTAACTCTTTGGGCCCGGAGTCTAACGGGCCGTACCGAACGGGTTGACATGAGGCTGCCAGGGATTCGCCGCGCACTCTTGGAGCTGGCGGAGAGCGGAGGATCCTGGACCGAGTATCAAGCCGTCAGATACCAGTTTCTCAGGATTGGCATGATAATGTCTGTATTATACTCCAAAGCTAACCCGTTTGATAATTGGCGAATGAATGCTGACTGATGTTTCAGGGAATGAGGTCGACGACCTTTTACTTTGGTATATTGGGCCGAGGGAGCTTTTCCTTTGACGATGTAGACCACATATGTGAATCGCCCAAGAAGAGAAATCCCAGCCTGGAGGCAGACATGGAATTAGAAAGTCCCAGAGGTTTAATAGCATATTACTTTCTGTAGTAATGGTCTTCCTTGGTGGTATATAGGCTACTACACTTTGAGAAACGCAAGGGAATGGATAAGTTGATTGATGGGGAAATTTGGTGTGCCATGATTGTCCAGCTTCCCCAGATTAGAATGCCAGGGGCCAAGGATCGCCATTGGCCCTTGCAGCCACCTCAAACAGCTGCCGTGTTAGTCCCTGAGATGATGACTGACCAGCCACAAAGGAAAAGAAAACATGTCATCCTTCAGGCCTCGGACTGCACGATGCTTCACGACGGCAGCATCGTCGCCATGTCTCAACTCATTTCTCTCCTAGCTGTCGTCGTAGCTGTCTCGGCAAGCTGTCCCAACTACGAGCGGTTTGCCCGCGAGGCCCATGAGCCGCGTTCCGAGGGTCGCTATAGCCTCCCCTTCCAGCGTCCCAGTGAGGATTGCCGCACGTATTCTGTGCCCGCCGTCGAGCATATCATATACGAGGAGATGACCCAGGCCATTGGCGACCCAGATCTATACAGGCTGTTCCAGAACACATGGCCCAACACGGTCGACACGACGATTCGATGGCGGGGTGTTTCAGCTGATAGCGCCGACGAGGAGGTCAGTTGGCGATACTCCAGCGTGCTTGCAGGCTAACATGCGACGTTTAGCTGGCCTTCATCACCACCGGCGATATCAACGCCATGTGGCTCCGCGACAGCGCCAACCAGCTCCAATCCTACAAGTCCATCCTCTCTCCCGACGCGGACGACGTCGCCTCCCTCTTCCGCGGCGCCATCAACCTCCAAGCCCGCTACATCCGCAAATCTCCCTTCTGCAACGCCTTCCACCCTCCGCCCGAGGCCAACCTCGGCCACGCAAAGCGATCCCTCGAGCCCCGCGACACCGTCAGCCCCAAATACGACGCCGGGTTTGTGTTCGAGTGCAAGTACGAGCTCGACTCCCTCGCCGCTTTCCTCCAGCTGTCGTGGGACTACTACGAGGGGACCGAAGACGGCGGCTTCTTTGGCAAGTTTGGCTGGGTGGACGCTGTCAAGAAGATCCTCAAGGTCGCAGAGCATATGCAGGAGGGGACGTACGACGAGGAGGGCAGAGTCCAGAAGCCAGTCTACACGTGGCTGCGCAACTCGGACAGCGCCTCGGAGACTGTGTCGAACCATGGCCATGGCGCGCCCGTCAGGGGCCACATCGGCCTCGTGCGCAGCTTCTTCCGGCCGTCGGATGATGCGTGCCTCTACCAGTACTTCATCCCCGCCAACATGATGTTTGCGCGCTACCTCGCGTCGTGCGCAGCCATCATGCGACCGCTGGATGAGGAGGTGGCTAAGCAGATGGAGAAGCTGGCGGCGCAGATCGAGGTTGGCATCAATGAGCATGCCATCATACAGCATCCCAAATTTGGGGAGATGTATGCCTACGAGATCGATGGCTTTGGATCCTACAGCCTCATGGTATATCGCACAGCCGCCGTCTAATTTCCGAGGGAGCATGCTGACCACGTCTCCAGGACGACGCGAACCTCCCATCCCTTCTAGGTATTCCTCACATGGGCTACAAACCCGCCTCGCAGCATGTCTACGACAACACCCGCGCCTTCGTCCTCAGCCCCTCCAACCCGTACTACTCGCGAGGACCCGTGCTCAACGCTACAGGCGGACCGCATCTTGGTCCAGGCATGGCATGGCCTATGGGACTGATCGTTCAGCTCCTGACGAGCGATGACGATGACGAGATCGTGGATGGCATCCGGCAGTTGATGAACTCGACAAGCGGGCTTGGCTTGATTCACGAGACGGTCAATAGCTTTAACCAGAACCACTGGACAAGATCATGGTAAGACCACCCTTGCTCATGAAAATTCTCACACCCTCTTCATAATCTAGGGCTGACGATGGACCTAGGTTTTCCTGGGCGAATGGGTTATTTGGACAGATGATTCTAGATCTCTGGAAGCGAAAACCAAGACTGTTAGTTAGGAGCTATCAGGATGTATAATAGTATATTGTACGATACTGTACGATCTATAGACGAACGAATAATGATTTCCTGGGTTTCTGCCTCTTTTTCGCTCCTGGTTTCTCTATATTTGTCGATTGGGACCGTTCAACGTGTTCGTCTGTTGGTTGGGACAGGAAGAAGGTCCTGATGCCTATGGCGATGCAGCCAGGAGGTAAACTGGGCTGTGAGTTCGTGTTGGCAGAAGATAATGGTGTTGAGTCGGAGCGGAAATGGAAGCTATGTTAAATAATAGATCAGCAGAAGTACACTTCGCCTGGTCCTAATTCTTAAAAGAAAGGACAAGTAATAGTATACTACAACTAACCCTAGATTTTCTATATAGACGCCTTCTAGGCCGGATTAAACCTTGATATTCACCTTTAAAACTTATGATAGCTAGTTGGATAACACTAAGAATATGATCATCTTGGGTAGCTTTGTTCTGCAAGGTGGATGGAACTTGGGGAATGGCACTTTCATTTCATGTTTTTATTCTAAAGATACTCAAGTGACTCCCATGTGCCATCGCTAATGCAAACCACATTCTGCCTACCATATGCGCTCCATCTCACCAAACCATGCAGTCTACGGATCAACTCAGATCGAAACCCGCCCCCGATTGTACAGCGTAAAGTAACTTCTCCCGCAGCGTAGCCTCAGACCTGTACCTCGGGAGCTTCAGGAGGTTGACGCATGTACTCGTGCTCGGCAGCCTCTCCTCATCTGTTCCACCATCGCGGATGCTGAATTTGGGCTTGAGCTGCGAGAAACCCAGCAGCGGAGCTCGTGGTGTTGAGCTGACGTACTTGAGCACGTCGCGACGCTGGGCGTCGGTGAAACCACGCATGACCTTCCAGAACAGCTTGATGGTGTCGTGCTCCTGGCCGTCGTCGCCAATCTCGTAGAGGCCGCTGTAGATGGTGTTGCGACGGAGGTCGTCGATGTCGATTTCGGACGAGTCGCCCCCGACGAGACGCTGGAGCTCAGACTGGTTGAACATGGATAGCCATGAGGGGCGGATGATGGCGCGGAGTCCACGGAGGAAGGCTGCTGTTTGTAGCGACGGCTGAACGACCAGGCGGTGACGGGCGACGTACGAGATGTACAGCAGCCGGTTGTCGTTGGTGACGTGGACTTGGTCGCCGTTGGCAATGAGTTTCTTGGTGATGGTCTTGACCGGCTGTCCTGGCTGGGAAACCTGATCTGCGATGGTAAAGTCGATTCCCAGCTCCGATATGTCTCCCGGGTAGTTCTTGAGACGCAGCATCCCGTTGTACAACTCCTCGTCCATGTCGCGCAGGTCATTTACGCTGCCCTTGTAGCTGTTTTCATCGTTGGGACCGGTCGATGCCCATTTGAGGAGGAAGAAGCCCGCAAAGGCCAGGTCGACAAGAATACCCTCGTACATGCACTTCCCCACAATCCTGCCGAGAAACTCGAACCGCCTCAAGAGGCCAGCCATGAAGTCTCTAAATTCAGCATCCGATCCGGACAGTCCACTCTCCCGCAGCGAATCTCGGAGAACATCAACGGCGGTAGGGTCGGGAAACAACAGCCCCTTCTCATTTGATGTAAACATGCCGCTTCCCCCATGATTTCCGAAAGCCTCTGACGTAACGCTGATGAGAAACTCCTTGGTGACGCCTCCTCCATCTATGCCAGCCTCAGCGCCGCCGAACTGGTCCACAAACGTAATCTGAATAGGGTCCTTGAGCCCCTCCCCTATTTCATAGAACTGCTTGTATGCATCTTCGAAGAGTCGCGTTCGATGGATCTGGGCGTGATGTCTAGCGAACGGACCCGAGTGGAAGATGGGGTTAGCACCGTCCCGGTGTGCCCGATCCAGTTGGATGAACTGACGGAAGATCATGACCCGGGTTTCAAACGGAACCACAAAGGGCATGTGCTTCAGAATCTCTAGCTTTGGGCCCATTTCTGCGAGTCGACGTTCCCTCTGCGTTCGAATCTGCTGGGCCTTCATTCGCTCGAGTCTTGCATGCCGTGAGAGCCTTTGCCCGGCGATGGTAGAGTAGAAACCGGGAACGATTCCGTACTCGCTCATGTCGTCGTCGCTGTCGTCGCTGTCCTCTTCGTTCTGTCGTTTCTCTTCCGCAATAACGGCGCTGATAAAGTCTTCCTTGTCCAGCTTCGATGTCATGAGCCAATGATTCGTTGGAAGGAACTGCTTTCTCGAATCTCTCTCGTACAGCATCTTCATGGCTATTGTTACGATACTTCGAAGGCTGTCCAAATCCAGCCTGGTCGGGCCCTTGGGCGAGCAAGCCGTCGCGGTTGTGTCCTCACTCATTTTCGAAGATTCCCCAGAGCCGAAATAAGAGTCTATACGAGACTTGGTGGCTGCCTCTAGAGCTTCTCTGGACCTGGAGAGCTCTTGAGCTTTGTAATGAAGAGTGAAGGCGGTATTTTTGAGAAAGCTTGTGAGCATCTTGACGTCTTCCAGTGATAGACTGCAGGATCGAATGCGGGACGTTGAAGAGTTGCTTTGCAGAATCTGCGGATAGATGCCGCTGAAGAAATCCTCATCGTCGCTCAATCGCAGTATGAAGATGTAAAGCTCGAGGAACAAAAGGATAATTCGCCAATCCTGTTCCTCTGTTGCAATGCTCGAGGCGTTTGACGCAACGCCCAAATATCTGCGTAGCACGTCAAGTGGCTGTTCTGATTCTGTTCTCAACTTCTGGAATACGGTAGTTCGGCTCATGATATGCCAGAGAAATTTGACTGTCGGGATATCTCCAGAGGCTGTCGGAATTTGCTCGAGAAACAGACGCATTCGAATGTCGTCGCCGCTGGCAGGAAAGCATCGTAGCAAGGTCAGAATGTATCCAGCTAAGAAGCTTGTCTCCTGGAACTCTTGGCGTGAAGATCCCGCTAGATTGGTGGAAAAGTCGCGTAATGTCTGGGAGATGCCATTGCTATCCACCAAAGACATTAGTTTGGTGGCGATATATGGATCTAATGGGGGTAAAAGCGGCTCTTCAGAGGCTTCGTCCTCCATCGATATCTCGTTCGACGACTTTACGGACAATCGAACGCTAATGGCGGAAGAGAGGGCAGCTAGTAGAGTATAAAGGGTTTCTAGAACAGCAGGGCCGGTAGCGTTATTAGTGCTGAATCGGCTCAAGTCGATGAAGTGAGCCAGCTGCCAGAGAAGAGCATCCTCGGAACTCTGGGTTCCCGACGTGGACGACAATCGTTCTGATATCGCTTTTGATAGATGTGCGAGAGAAACCGTGTTGGATAAAACACCAACATTTTCCTCGAAGAAATGCAGGTTGTTGCTGGTCAGAAACGAAAAAGCATAGGCATGGTAAACCCCCCAGGCTCCTTGAAACGGGTCAGTATCGGTCAGAAACACTATTCAAAAACTTACCTCTCTCAGACCCAGCTTCTAGCGGACCACACAGAGCTTGTAGCATGAGCTCCGGCCACTGTCCGGCCAAATCCTGGGCTTGGCATAGCTTAGCAATCACCTTGTAATATCTATCGACCGACGGCAAAATCAAATCGGGGAAGCTGGCTATTATCCGGGTGACGAGCTTGACTAGAAGTTGTGTGTCTTTGGATAAATCTCTATACATGATAGTTAGACACCTTCCGCATGATGCTAAGGTCCGAACAGCGTTGGCTTGCACATACCCTGCTGAGACAGACCTATCTAGGGCCTCCACAAGAAGCCGAATCAGTTGCTCTACTCGTGATGAATGCACGCCGGATGGGAATATCGCTTGTAGATCGACAGATTCGGTATCATGTGCGTAGCAGATAGCTCTTCGAATGTCGTCTTTTCGTCGCAGGGAGAAGAAGGAGAGGAGGAGGGTGAATGCTTGGGCAAGCCTCTCATCAGGGCTCCGAACAGAGTCTGAGTTGTAGAGCTCATCAAAGGCAGCTCGTCGAGATTCTCGTAGAGCTGCCCTTGTCCTGTGACCCCTCCATGTTCGCTGGATCTTGCCCGCCGCCTTCAGTCGGAGCCGTTCTTGCTGTCGTTTCTCGCGCTCTGCTTGTGCATTCGAAACGGTCTTGGTGGCGTTGGAGACGACAGCTGGACTCCAAGACGTATTGGCAAACGGATTACCGGTGGAGCCGCTGAGGTTGACGTTTCGAGGGCGCCTCGAGTTGCCCGTGAAGGTCGAGAACATGGTTGCGATGAGTGGCGGAGGTGGAGCTTCGATAGTGAGGGTCGGAGTTCAGTCAGGCAGACAAAACATCGTTGAGTTGCTCATGCGATGCGTCGTTGTTGTTGGTATCGCGATGCTTGCTTCTAGAAGATTCAGCTTCGACGCTCAGTCAGCGATGGGCGACCAAGATGCTATTCGTCCGATGCCGTCTTCGGCGTTTGGAGATGGTTTCGGTGGGGATTTGGAGAGGTGAGGTCACCTCTCGACCGGGGGTTGCTGATAAGATAAGGGACGACAGGACGGGTCGAGAGAATCATGCACCCAAGATCACTCTAACCCGAACACCAAGTTAAAGTCTGGGCTCGCAATGGCAATAAAGATGTTCATAAAAATAGGTAGGAGTTTCTTTTACGTTAGATGAGCTCTTGCTGAAATCTTATGAGGAACTTTGGTTGATATTCTCGATGAGTGAGAATCCGGCCTGGATAAGGATTCTTTCAGCGAGCCAGTGCCGAGATGAGCAACTGCGCAGGACGCAAACGCGGACAGAAATGGACCTCCAAATTGCGCCAACAGGGACTCGTCTGGAGCATTAACAACCCATTGAGAAGTATTTAGCAATAGCGATTTTGTTGGCTTCAGATTGCAGGATTATTTTACTACGCAATGCATAGGGCTTCTGATCAAGGGACGCCTGTAGAAAGGATTAGTATATCTTTTGTTTTCTGTCGCTAGCCGCGACTCATGAAGTGCCGCTCGCTATCCACGGATCCGGCAGAATTCATGGCCTCGAAAGAATACTTGACCAGCCACTGCTAGCTATTTTATGAATTTTACCATTATTATTAACCCACGCTTACTTTGTATTTTATAATAGAGTTATCTTGATCAACTACCTAGAAGTCTCCTATCTTTTAGACGAACCTTTTCCTGAGTTTTAGATGTTCTTCTGATGAGAATTTGAGTCGGCTTGGCTCGGCCAAGTGTTGTATCGACCGCCAGTTGTTGGGAACTCGAAAATGCTGCGGCGCAAGCAGAGGTATCTCTGGCGGTGGACATGGCGGTGAAGATACCAAGCAGCATGAGAATGGCACTCTGTCCAAGTGCGTTCGTCACATGCGACGTTGCTTTTTCTGATTACCCCCGCTTATAGAAGCAGCAAGGAATTCCATTTCTACAGTCGTGGTTATTTTGTGAGACACGGTGCAGCTACAGAAGATGAGAGTCATTATCCAAATTTGCGATCTTGCTTCGTGTCCTCGCACAGTTCTCCATTTGCTTCAAAGCCAGTGACAGACAGCATGGGTCGTTTATTAGCTTCAATGCCGCATGGCGTGGTCTCTGCGCTTGACAAAAATTTCAACGTTTTGCCTTCTTTCACGGACGCGCCGCAAGTACCTTGGCCACTGACGCGATGGTGGGAGTAGGGCACGTGCCCCCACCCGCTATCGCCAAGTCGCGGCCATTCCAGGCCAAAGCTGTTAGTGAAAGGCCGCCCCATTACCGCCCCTCCTATCTCAATCAGCGCGAAAGTACCTGCGTCACCCTTCTGGCAGTGCGACTCCGGCAGTGAGACTGGTAGCGCGGCGCTGGTGGCAGGTTCACTCCGCCAATCTTCCCCCTCGGCCCTCCAACCGCATGGCCTAATTAGTACATATTGCCTTAGCCTTAGGTTTACGGGCAAGCAAAAAAATAATTGTCACCGCGTCGAAATTTCTCCTTCTTCCCTCCTCAACCGCAACACCAACCTTATCAAACCCAACCCCAAAAACCCATAAGTCGAGCCAGTTCAGAGGTACGGTCTTCGTACTAGTTCTCTGTTTCTGTTCACTTCTTTCCAACCGGAATAAAAACACAAAAAAAAACTTGAAAAAACCCCAAAAAACACAACCCACCACCCCCTCATCTCATCTCCCACCCTGACCCTCTTTGTCTCTCTCGCGACACCGCCCGAGTGACTTTTCCTCCTTCGACGACCAATTTCTGCATCGCCTTTGAGTCTCTTTGATACTCAAAGTCCCCTGATCTCGTCGCGGTCGCATCACTTTGTTTGCTGCCCCGTCGTCTTCTTTGTTCGCTTAGGCCAGTACCACGCGAACTTGACCTGTCGTCGTCTTAAACAGGTGCGTTGGTCCCTCATTCCCCCCATCTCCTGCTCCTCGACTTTTTATTCCTCTTCTTCTTTTTCGCGCTCGACTTATCACTGACTCTACTGCGCACTGCAGGTTTATACAAAACCAGAGATTTCGACTTGAACAATGGCCTCCAACACTGCTTCCGGCGCTGTTGATCAGCTTGCCAACGACCTCAGCAACACCTCCCTCAACGGCAGCGGCGATGCTAAGGCTCCTGCCGTTGACACCACTGTCAGCGGTGCTACCGACGATGCCGCTGCTCCCACTCCCACCTCGGCTGCTCCTCACCCCCAGAACTCGGCCTCTCTCTACGTTGGCGAGCTCGACCCCTCCGTCACCGAGGCCATGCTCTTCGAGCTCTTCTCGCAGATTGGTGCCGTCGCATCCATCCGTGTCTGCCGTGATGCTGTCACCCGCCGCTCTCTCGGCTACGCCTACGTCAACTACAACGCGACCGCCGACGGCGAGAAGGCCCTCGAGGAGCTCAACTACACCCTGATCAAGGGCCGCCCTTGCCGTATCATGTGGTCTCAGCGTGACCCTGCTCTGCGCAAGACTGGCCAAGGTAACGTCTTCATCAAGAACCTCGATGTCGCCATTGACAACAAGGCTCTCCACGACACCTTTGCCGCCTTTGGCAACATCCTGAGCTGCAAGGTTGCCCAGGACGAGCACGGCAACTCCAAGGGCTATGGGTTCGTCCACTACGAGACCGATGAGGCCGCCTCCCAGGCCATCAAGCATGTCAACGGCATGCTTCTCAACGAGAAGAAGGTCTATGTCGGTCACCACATCCCCAAGAAGGACCGCCAGAGCAAGTTCGAGGAGATGAAGGCCAACTTTACCAATGTCTACGTCAAGAACATCAGCCCAGACGCCACCGAGGATGACTTCCGACTGCTGTTTGAAAAGTTCGGCGAGGTTACTTCGTCCTCTCTGGCTCGTGACCAGGACGGCAAGAGCCGTGGTTTCGGCTTTGTCAACTTCACCACCCACGAGAGCGCCGCCAAGGCCGTTGATGACCTCAACGGTAATGATTTCCTTGGTCAGGACCTGTATGTTGGCCGTGCCCAGAAGAAGCACGAGCGCGAGGAGGAGCTGCGCAAGTCTTATGAGGCTGCTCGTCTGGAGAAGGCCAACAAGTACCAGGGTGTCAACCTGTACATCAAGAACCTCGACGATGACGTTGACGATGATAAGCTCCGCCAGATGTTTTCCGAGTTCGGTCCCATCACCTCCGCCAAGGTGATGCGCGACTCTCCTACCGATGAGGATGAGAAGAAGGAGGACAGCGAGGACAAGGATGACAAGGACAAGGAGAACCAGAAGGAGGAGGCCAAGGAGAGTGAGGAGCAGAGCGGCGAGAAGAAGGGTGAGAAGAAGGGCGATAAGAAGCTCGGTAAGAGCAAGGGCTTCGGTTTCGTTTGCTTCAGCAACCCCGACGATGCCACCAAGGCCGTCGCTGAGATGAACCAGCGCATGATCAACAGCAAGCCTCTCTACGTCGCCCTGGCTCAGCGCAAGGATGTTCGCAAGAGCCAGCTTGAGGCTAGTATCCAGGCTCGCAACCAGCTGCGCATGCAACAGGCCGCCGCTGCTGCTGGTATGCCCCAGCAGTACATGCAGCCCCCTGTCTACTTTGCTCCCGGCCAGCAGCCCGGCTTCATGCCCCAGGGCGGCCGTGGCATGCCCTTCCCCCAGCCCGGCATGGGAATGCCCGGTGTCCAGGGCGGCCGCCCCGGTCAGTTCCCCGGCTACCCCCAGCAGGGCGGCCGCGGCGGTGTTCCTCAGCAGATCCCCCCCAACATGTACGGCATGCCCGGCCAGTTCCCTCCTCAGTACGGTCAGCCTGGTACTCCCCAGTTCATGGCTGCCATGCAGCAGGCTCAGCAGGCTGCTCTTGCTGGTGGCCGTGGTGCTCCTCAGGGCGGTCGCGGTGGCCCTCAGGGCATGCCAGGTGTTCCTCCCATGGCCGGTGGCATGCCTGGCTTCCCTCCCAACAACCGCCAGCAGGGTGGCGGCCGTGGCGGACCCAACACTGGTCGCAACGGTAACGTTCCCAACCAGGGTGGCCGTGGTGCTGAGGCCAACCCCGCGAGCGTGCTCCAGCAACAGCTTTCTACCGCCCAGCCCGCCCAGCAGAAGCAGATCCTGGGCGAGATGATCTTCCCCAAGATCCAGGCCATCAATTCGGAGCTTGCCGGCAAGATCACTGGTATGCTTCTGGAGATGGACAACACTGAGCTTGTCAACCTGTAAGGAAATCCATTCTCTTGAGTCATCACGTACACGGCTAACATTTGTGCAGTATCGAGGATGAGCCTTCTCTGAAGGCCAAGGTTGACGAGGCTCTTACTGTCTACGACGAGTACGTCAAGGCTCAGGGCAGCACTGAGGGTGGCGAGGCCAAGAAGGAGGAGGAGACCAAGGCTTAAGCCATGCCGGACTCTTTTGGCCTCCAGTATTTCCTTTTGTCATGTTATCTGACTGGGCAACCTCCTCAACTGGAAACGTACGCCTCGACAAGGCAACTTATGGAACGATCAGCAACAAACATGCTTTACGACCTTGTGTCACCCAATCTGAGGGGGCGCATTATGTACAGATAGACTTGGTTGCTATTTCTTCTCAGGAAGGGAAACTCAAAAGTTTGGGGACTCTACGGTGGCTGGCTCTCGTTGCGAACCGCTGCATGCTCGTGGCAATGGCGGCGGCGCTTTCGGGAGAACCCACCAGGATGGCGTTGACGGTTTTCTGACACTCTGCCTGTTGGCCTATACCCCCCCACCGATGGTCCTCGTTTTGCAGGCATGATCAACGCAGAGGTTTTATGCGGATATGGTTTCTAATGAAAGAAATATGTTAAAACATTTGTGTTTTGCCGCTCATACTCGACGTGAATGTGGCTTTCGGGGTGGTAGTACTTGATATCAGCATGGACTCGTCCAGCATGGGACACTGATATTGAAGCTATCTATTCTGAACTCGCCTATGCGTGATGTACATCCGAGCATGTGAACAAAGAAGTAGTCATGACGCCGATAGTGCAGCTAAACGCCTATTTTGAATGAGATGCAAACATGTTTCCATTTTCCATCCAAGACCGGTAACCCAAGGTTGTGGTTTCAAAACCAACTCAATAACAATCAACACCATATTCCTGAACCTGACGTCGATCGAGACGTCGCTCAAAAAGCCTCACAGAGGGTAAAAAGCCTCACAGAGGGTTCACGACGACCGTGTCGGGCTTTTCGTCAATCATGTACTTCTTGCTGGGAACACTCCCAAAGAGCGTCTCCATGACCTTGCCCTTCTGCTGCTTCCTGACATCTCCGAGATACCCGCTCACGTCGCTCAGGCCATGAATCTGATCCTCGAGGGTGAGTGTCGTAGAGTTGACGCCGCGGACGAGAGGCGAGACGAGCTTGCTGCGCAGGGTCTCGAGAGACGCCTTGAGCGTCAAGAGCTTGCCGTTGTGCTCGACGAGGATGCCCTTGTTGCGGACCGTCTTCTCACGGACGTTGCGCAGCAGCAGACGGTTCTGCTCAAACTTGCGCAGCTCGGCGGCGCGGGTGCCGAGCAGGCGGGTCCAGAGGCTGGCGAGCATGTCGGCGTGCAGCTCCTCCTGGGCCGACGACTCGCGGACGACGGAGCGGGCGAGGTTGAGGAAGTGGAAGTCGACGGCCTCGAAGAGGGCGAAGAGGGTGACGCTGTGCTGCAGCTCGGCCTGGATGGAGTCCTCGAGGACGGCGAGGAACTCGGTGAAGAGCAGCTGGACCATGCGCTGCTCACGCTGCGGGTTGGAGAGGCCGAAGACGTGGGTGGTGAGGCGGCCGAGGGGCGTCGGGGAGCCGGCGGCGTCTTCGAGGATGCGGGCCTGGGAGAGGAGGTTGTGGATGTTGTCGTAGGCGGAGGAGAGGGTCGAGGGGGAGGGGGATGAGTTGAGGCGGTTGAGGTGCATCCTTGCCCAGTCCATGACATTGAGGATGCTGGAAGGGGTGTGAGAAGGCGTCATTCAGGGGAGATGAGCATGCCATGACTTACCCGTCAATATCGCCGTCGACTCTGGCGAAGAACTTTGTCATCTCGATAGCCAGCGTCTTCATGGTGTCGCTCAGCGCATCCAGGTCCGACACAATACTCGAGGCATCGCGCATGTCGCTCGTGCGCACACTCTCACCGAGATCCCAGACGGCGACACTGGTGGCCTGAAGATCGTGCACCTGCGAGACGGCGTGCTCCGAGTAGTAGATGAGAGGCTCAAACGAGCGAGCGAGCCCTGCCACCTTGACGAGGTCGCCGGCGGGGCGTGGTGCGGCGGGCTGCAGGAGAGACTTGAAGAGGGAGAGGGAGAAGAAGGCGACGAGGATGGCGGTGAGCGTGGAGGACCAGGTCCGCGTGAGGGTTCTGTAGTGGTCTCGGACGAAGCTGATGGCTGCCTCGATGGGTTCAGTGCGGTGCTGGACTTCGGCGCGGACAGCGAAGCGGATGTCTATTCATGTTAGGCATGTGGACGGGCATCATGGCATGATTCATGCTGCTCACAATTGTCCGGGGGCGACTGGTGTAGACGCAGCTCCCTCGCCGGGCTCGTCCTCTCGTCAACCTTGGCGCGAAGAGTCCTATCCTCAGGACTCACACTCCTGCCCTTATCCGGACTCTGGCTCCCCTTGGGCAGCCTCGTCCTGATGGCCCTCTCGAGAACCACGTCATCCTCGCTCTCGTCCTCCAGCTCCGGCGAGCTCTCCCCCAGAGCACCCAGGCCCCGATGCAGCCCGGCGCCGAGGAAATCATGAGGGCCCCTCCAGAAGCCGCTGCTCCGGTCTCCGTTGCCGAGTCTTCGCCACGCCGGCGGGGAGTAGCCACCTATGGATGCGGGCTCGGAGTCCTCGAGCTCCTCTTCCGTCATTGCCGCCTCGCTGCGGAGGGCTGAGTGGCGGAGCGACGTTGGGCTTGCCGGGAGGTCGAAATCCCGCAGTGATGCGTCGAGGGGGTCCGTCATGGCGGCTGCGCTTGTGGGCGGGTGAGTCGTGGGGCCGACGAGACTCGCGACGGCGGTGGTGCTCGATCTCTTGGAGCTGGAGCTGCTTCTGCTTCTCGAGCAGGAGGCGTTGGGCGAGGACAATGTCCTGTCCAGAGAGGACGAGCTGCTGCTGGTCTTCGAGGACGAGCTGATTTGCCGCAAAGGGTGGTTCCGGAAGAGCCTTGCTGGTTCTTGTTGGTGGTGGAGTATTTGCAAACAGAGGACGTACAAGCGCCGACAATGAAGGCACAGGTATGCCGAGGCGGGGGATGTAGACGGCAGCAAAGACGACGAGCAGGGCGACGGTGATGAGGTATGTGCTGGGAGCAATGGTGATGCTGACGAGGGAGACGTTGTTGTTTACCGTCAGGAATGAATTCATGGGGCCGATGTCTGCTCCAAGGGAGTCTGCCTGCTCCAAGGAGTCTGTCTGCCTGCCTCTTCACCTGATAGTCCTGATAGTCAAAGGACAAATAGAGGCTCAGAGAAAAGGTTGGCAACTATGCAAGGGTTATGTCTGGCTGCAGGGACATGTAAGGGCCGGGACCAAAGTTACAAGAAGGAGGGAGAAAGGTCAGGAAAGGAAAGAAGACACAGGATGAAACATACTACGGATGCTCTGTATATGCCCCATCTCCGGCTTTACTCACCAGCCGATACCACTCTCTCTCCTGAACAGCGCTCGAAATCAAGAGGTTGGGTCCCCCAAGACAACGCATAACATCCAATCATGCCCCGCCAACCGTGAAGAAGCAGACCGTTTCGGCGACCCCGCGCTAGGCCGCTTGCGGAAACGCCCCATGGCACTTCGCTGCCACTCTACGCGTCGAGGGCACGTCTGGCCTGAAGCGCAAGGCATCCGTCCCTCGATGTTTGTTGTTCTTGACCTCGGGCGAGTGCTCTTGTGCATCTCCCAGGTCAAGGACGTGTAAATCATGATGGAATAAACGCGCTGAAACGCGAGGTTTCCGCGAAAAAGAAGCCTATTCGTGTCTCGCCACCGTGTTTGTGTATGTATTTGTTTTTCCTCGAGTCTGGTCCCGGGCCTTGATACGCTGGCCTTGCTTCGCTGTGGTGGTGGGGCTTTTCCGGGATTGGTCGACCGCCTTTCCGTGAAAGGTGGGCCCTCACGGAGCCGAGTCGGCGGGAGAAGCTCATATATGAGGTTTGACAGTCCTTCATGTACAACTCCAAGCAAGTATGTGACAGCTAATGTGACAGCTGCTGCCGCCTGCTGTCTTCCTTTTCAACTCTTCAAGCTATAGACTATTGAGACATCTTTCCAAGGACATCCGCCATCAAGGACATCCGCCAACACTCCAAATAGACCCCCCAACTCCGTTCCATGCAATGCCAGCATCACAGCACCTCGACATTCGGGTTCTTCTCCTCAATCTCCAGCTCGCAGCAGAGCCTGCCCAGAAACTCCACCCTCCGCATCGATGCCTTTATCCGCATGCCCCACCCGATGCACTCTATCACCGGCTGGGCACACTGCGTAAACAGCTCAATCACCGTCTCCGTAGCCATCGGCTTGCTCTCGTTCAGCGCGCTCTGCAGGTTCAGCCCATCCTCCACCTCCACCACCGACGGCCGCTCCGTCCCCGACCACGGGAGGGGGAACTCCTCGCAGAGCATGTTCACCGCCAGCGACTCGGCGAGGTTGGCGTCAAACGTCTCCGAGCCCGTGAGGTTCTTCCACGATTGGGCGAAGCACACGGGGATGCTGTTGCTCCAGAGGCGAGGTCCGTTGTGGCGGCTGTGCACTTCGTACATGGCACTCCCTTCTTCTATCAGGCCCCACCACACCACGAGCTCAGTGCCTGTCTCGTCGTCGCCGAGGAATAACACTCCGTAGATGGGATTCTGCGTCGGCTCCTCTGCCAGCTCCCCGGAGACGACATATCGCTGGGATCCTGTGTATGCCGCTCGTTGCTTGAGTTCGCGGTCTTTGAGTGTCATGGTGACCTTGAAGGGGAAGCTCCCTCGAAGACGAAACTCTGGCTCTGCTGATTCTGACTCGAGCAGGATCGTTTCCATCTTGAACTCGCCAGGCTTGTACTCGATGGAATGTATTGCTAAGAAAGTCAGCCTTGCGGTTCACAAATCGGAGACGGACCTCGAAAGTTCCCGAGACAGCTGCCTACAGTTTTGCCCTCCTCCTGTATCCAAATACCCCGACTTTGCGCGGTCATACTCTATCACCATGATGACACTCATGGGATCTCGCCTGTAAACGTTCTCGGCGGAAGGGCTCTCGCGAAGTATAATCGCCGGCCTCGACAAGGTGTCTGGTGACAGGCTGCAGTCGAGCACGGCGAGCCACCGCTTCCCGACGTCCTCCAGCTCCGTCTTGTCCAAGTTCCAGCGCATCAGCTTGCACGGGCACTTCCAGATGCGCAGCACCAGCCCTTGATCTGTCAGTCTGATTCCGAAATGCCCCGGAGCTTCCTGTCCTGCGTACGTGCGTAGGTTGAAGTTGGCCGGGCTATCAGCCAAGAAGTGCATCCGATGTAATGTCTCCTTTGGCTTCTGGGACAAGGGCCATCTCCACACGAGAATTGACTGGTCTCGCGACTTCTTGAGGATTTCTTCCTGCAGTCGGAGGAAGGCCGTGGTGCCCTCCCCGTATAAAAGCGGCATGTTTATGTCGAAGATGCCAATTAAACAGTAGGCCATGTCTTCAGTCCTAGTCGTCTCTCTGTGGGCCATCCAGCCCATCCTCGTGGCCACGTTTTCGCGCTGCAGCTGTGTCGATATCCTGCGGTCCTTGGCCGATTCCGGCTGTAATAGAAACGATTCCTCGATGCCCGTGATCTCACTGATTGCCGTTGCCAGGGTGTGTCGCTCGCCGAGAGGCGACCAGTTGTGGTCGAAGAATTCCACCTCGTCGGGCGCCAGCAGCTCCTGGAGTGTCCAGCCGCGGGAGAACCAGCGACTCTGCTTGAGGCCCGCGACCGCCCCCATGGGGTGGACGAAGACGTCGGACAGGTAGGCGTAGCATGTGGTTGAGTTCTTGTACCACAGAAACATGGAATTGATGGCCTCGGAGAGCTCTGCGCTGCTGGACTTGTCGATGCAGCACGTGTCGATCCAGATGTAGTCGAACCCGCGACCCAGCGCCTTTTCGCAAGCCTGCGACATCTTGCGGTACCCAGCTCCGTTCTTGTGCCGAATCTCGTGCATTCGCGCTGGGTTCTGCATGTCGTCGAATAGCACCTCATCGCTACCCCACGTATGTGACAGAATGGCGTATTTTTCAGGGCCGGCCCCCAGACTCTCAAGCTGCAACGTCCTGGTGTTGACGAGTCTCATGCTGGCGACTCGGAAAGAACAGATGAATCAGGCGCATGAGGCCCAGGAGATGCACATGTAATTGTCGCGAAGGAGCAGGCTCATGGTGACCGTTTCAGCCTCGCGGTTGGTCCAGGCGAGACGAGGCGAGGCGAGGTCAAAGCCGCAAGCGAGTCAGGCTGGGCTGGATAGGGTTGGAGACCAATGAAACGTGTGGGAACCCCCGTGGCAAAACTCGCCGAATAGCCTTGCCCATCCGAGACATTCTGGAGCTGGCATGGACGCTATGCGCCCATTTAACAAGTCAATTTTACGACTGAGAGGAAACCATGAACCTGAAGTCTGCAAGTGCATTGGCCTGAGTCAGTCCGACTCGAGGGTCGTTGGAATAAGGTAGACGTGCGTCGAGAAAATGAGGCACGCACGGCACGTGATGCAACCTGAGACAGCAAATCCAGCCATTATATGCAGTGACATGTACGTTGCGCGAAACAGAGACGCAAACCCTCGACGCCATAAACTCCTTCCAATGAATCCTAATGAGTGATCTCTACCCAATCTACCTACCTACACCCGCTCCCATCTACCCGTCCCATCCACCCGTCCCATCCTCTCAAACGTCTTCTCCATAAATAATCCTTTTCCTATGAAAAAATAGTTTCTGCGCCGCTCACACTGAGTACAATGTGCACCATCAGCTCTCACAACACCTATCCTGGCATGCCTCTCGCTGGTTTGCCCTTCGTCGCTGATTCAAACCACGCGCTATCAACATTCGAGTCCTCGCCCCCTTAATCAATCTTTGCATTCGCCAAGCTTCGAGCGGCCGGGTTGCTGAGATTATTCACAGGTTTCACGCCTCGGTACCTGCCCGCCTTCCGTAGACGTTTCCTCGCCACCATCACGGGGACTGAGCTCTTAGTCACCAGGTAGTTAGAGAATGATCCCAGGATGACACTGTCCATTGTTAGCCACGCGTGCATCTTATCGAACAAGAGTAACTTACCCCTTGAGTGCACTTCTTCCACGACTTCCAATGACAACCAAGGTCGGGTTGACAATATCAATAACCTCGGTGACCAAATGCTTTGGGTTCTTGCAATGCAACACCTCCACAATCACCCTCACCTGAAGAGTCGTCTTGCGCAACAGGCGAAGCACCCTGTCGGTGATATCCTTGACTGCTCGGCGGCGGTCTTCCTCTGCCCGGCCCCGCTCTCCTCGGCTTGAGGACGCGGGAGAAGTATTGGGTGTGTTATTCTTCGAGTCTCCACGAATCGATGCTCGCACAAATTCTGGCACCGCAGTCATCGGGCTTGGCGTGGTCCTAGAGTTGGCGACCGTGTTTATGGCAGCGGCTTGCTCCTTCATTGCCTTTGGGTCGTCCGGGACTGAATTGCTATCGCCCGTGCCAATGCTCGTCTCTTCGTCTGCACAATAAATGGCCATCAATGTGTCGCCATCTCGCAAGACCGTGCCGATTGCCCATTCAAGAGCATGTGTCGATTCTTCGCTCAGATCAGTCGCGACCATATATTTTCTCAATCGGTGATGCTCTTCCTCGGCATGCTGAACGATCTTGCTGTACTCTCCACGGTAGATCATACGGATAGCCCGGTGAGATTCTGGGGTCGCGATGATATTCGACATAGAAAACGCCAGGGTTTGTGCCCTCTTGATGTCATCCATGTCAGCTTCCTCGTCAGAGTCGTTCGCGGAAGCGACCGTCGAGACCTGATCGTAGGCTGTATTGGGGTGCACACCACCCTTGTTGGGTTTCACGTTGTCACCGGAAGGATTAGTGACCTTGATCTCGGGCTCCGCGAACAGGGAGCGGTACACATATTTCGGTTGCTGTGATGCAACTTGAGTCCCTAGTTTAGATATTAGTGCATGTAACGTAGATATAGCGAGGTGGTAGACGTACGCTCTTCCTCAGCGGCGGCGAGTAGGCTCAAGGACTTTCGGCCATCCTTGGTTACCTCGTCTGTGGTCTCGCCCTTCGCATCGGGATTCAACGACCGGGGATCCTTCTTACGACCTCGATCCTCGTCATCAGACGAGTAAGGATCCTCTTCTTCACTGGACCCAAGGTGCTCCCCATCAGGACTCATGTAATCCTTGATCATTCTTCCACTGTTGTTGTCGTCCCCTTTGCGGTTAGCCAGTGTTGATAAGCTGCCTCCAGAGAACGCCAGGTGTGCATCAGATAACCGGCGATAAGCATTGTTGATATCCACAACTCGCCCATCATCGAGCATAGCTGTGCCAGGAACTAGCTTTTGCGTGAAAGTGCCCGGCGATCTTGACCTCGATCCTAGGCGGTTGTGGGGAGATTTGGATTTGCTGCTGCTGCCGCTGAGAGGGCCTCCGAAGGAGCGCCTCCGGTCACGGTCGCCAGGGATCTGCAGACCGCTAAGATCAGTCCCCCGGAGCGCATCCCCAATAGAACCGCTTAGAGAACCCCCAGGTTGCTTCTTTCCACCCTGAGTATTTCGTTTGGGGAGTTGTTGACCAGTGTTGTGGGTAATAATGTCAGAGAACTGGTAACCCGCGGTAGGGTCATTGCGGCCCACGGATACTCGAGGCCCAAACTCGACGGGGTTTGACGCCGCATCGGAGAAGCTGCGCGTGTGTGCGATGTCACTGGGCGCGAGACTGGCTTTAGTGGTAACAGGGGAGCTGGGTGTGGTGCTGGTGCCGGGGAGCTTTGAGGGACCGGCTGGAGGCGTGTCTGGATCTAGCATGCTTCGAACTCTGGATGGGGGAGGAGTGCTGGTGTCGAGCATGCTTCGTACCGGGGCTTGGCGCGGGGAGCTGGGCGCCGGCTGATCATCGACATCCAGCATACTCCGAACGGGCGATCGAGGAGTATTGTAAGGCGAAGCGGACCGCATTCGCTCTTGAGAGGAGGGTTGAGGTCGGGGTCTGTTCTCGAGCAGGGCGAGCACTTCCTGCCGTTCCATGTCGAGCATGGCCTCTATGCTCATGGGTTGCTGGTTACGCGACATGATGGCGGCTGCAAGGTCGAATCGCTTCTGTGACCAAGACGATGTAGTTGGATGCTGGGGATGAATCCGAGGGTGCGAACGAGTCGCAATATCGATTTGAAGAAAATGAGCCCTCGTAGCAATAGCGAGAGGCTACGGAAGCTGGACCGGGGAGTATTGAGTATGCGCACACACCGCGACACTTAGCGGGGGAACTTGTGGATGAAACGCTGAGATGTCGATGTAGGCCAATAGAGCATTGCGCGGTTCAAGGAACAAATAGACAATTGGCGTGGCCTGGCGCCTTTCAAATCATAGTGCGAATGCCGAGCAGCGGCGATAATGCTCGGCTATGGTGGATATCGGAACAGGGTAGAAGCTGTCGTGGTCGAGTTCGGGACGGTACGTCAGAGGAACTCGGTGAAGATGCCCGGTGGCGGCGCAGGATTTCTTGGCTTCGGCAAAGTCGCAACGAAAGAAAGAAAAAGGAGGAAGAGAGAGAGTCGGATCGACAAGATCGAGTAACTTGCGTGACGGAACAAGAAATAGAGGACAAGATGGAGACGAGACGAGAGCTGACGTGGAGGGATCCAGGTTCCGTGGAAAGAATGAAGAGCAGTCGAGGCGTGGAGTCGAGAACGTGTTGAGGCAAGTGCGACGTAGCGAACTGGCGGCCTGTGGCAGCCCAAACCGCCCAAGTCCAAGTCTAAAGCGTGGAGCGGAGTGGCAGTGGGGAAGGAGGGGCTCCTGCTTGGTGATGGGTTGCTGCCAAGTGCGTTTTTGACGATTCCTCCTTACGGCAAAGATGCGCATACGAAGTGTTTGGAGTAGCACACCGTCACCACTTACCCAGGCAATTACGAAGTGAGTTTAATTCGAGGACACTCTGTACACGAACCGAAATTATACGCACCCGAAAATATCCCTGAGGAGCCCAACCTTAATTTTGTTATTGTTTTTTCACATCCGCAGGCTCCGCTCCGCTCCGTACTCAGCTCAGCCCTGCCCCAGTGATGGTGCCGTCATGTGAAAGCACCATTCTGCCGCCTCTAACGTTAAATTCAAGTTTTGTCATTGGACAATGGCTCCGTCTGTGTTCGCTCCGATACTTTCGGCAGTGTTAAATCTAGGGCTTTGTGTGTGAAGTAACGATCTTAAAGAAGTTTAGTTATAGGGAATCCTGCTTGCCAGATCTCGATAAAACCATCATCTAGACTAAACCGTACGATAGCATCTTGAAACTAAAGTTTCAGCGACGAAACCTCCACTTGAAAAGATGCATCCCGAAACACTACGTACGTGCACCACATAAATGAAACTGCAATAATCAGAATCTTGTTAATTCTGTCTGTCGAGGCTCTGCCGATCACTCCGCACAGTCTCTCTGCAAAGAAAAAGCATCTCTTTCTCGCCATGAGTCAGACGCCATCGTCATCGTCCCTGCGCCTCATCCGCACTCGCAACCTCGGAAGAATCCAAAGCTTCCGCCGGTGTCCTCCGATCGCGTTCCCGCCCAACACGACAGCGCCAAGTGCATGAACGCATCCTTCTTTTCGGACTTCTCCCACGCATGCAACGTCACTGACACGGGCCCGGATAATGTAATCTCTAAGGTTGTTTGTACCGAAGGAACAGAATCGCTGCAGCTGCACCCGCGCTCTGCCGAGCTTAACCACACGATACCAGGACACGCTGCTTAAGCCGCAGAGGCAACTCGGAATACCACAATGAGTCAAGGTAAAGCATCAAATACGTCTTTGTAACAAAGGCTGGATATAGTTACATATTTGGCACATCTACTGTACAACTTAAAAGGGGCTAAAAGGGTGCGGGTGCTCCAATCTTACTCCGTCTACATACTCTTCTTAACGTTGAATCCTCTTCTTAACTTTGTTGAGCCTGTTGGACCCAATATTGGCTCGGGACGACGTGCCCAGCTTGTGCACCTGCTTCCGCTTCTCCCACACGCTCGACCGTCCCTCCACGACGGCAATAATCTCCTCGGCTATCCGGTTGGGGAACTGCTTGTGCCCGCTGCCCTTGGAGGGCTTCTTGTTGATAACGTCCAGAATCCACTGGAAGGCAACGCGTCGTCGCTGTCGCACGGCAAGGGGGACGGGGAGCTCCAGAGCTCGACCACCACCGCCAGCACCCGCCACGCTGCGGACCTTCAGGAGAGGAGCCACAGAGTCGATGGCCACGGTAATGTACAGGATCGGGTTGAGGGGGAGGTGTGAGGCCGGAGGGGTTCCGGGCAGGAGGGGGAATTTCGGGCTGTAGATCGGAGGTGGTGCGGTCCGGAGGTAGTTCATGACAATGGCCATGTTCTGATTCGCTTGTTAGCCATTCTATCCCTCCAATTCTTCCTTCAAGTTAAACATACCCGCTGCGCAACGCTCAGTTTACCATCCCGCATCAAGAGCCGAGTGATCTGCTCCAGCACAGGATGGTAACGCTTCTTCAAGTTGAAGCCTTGCGGCCACGGCCGTTTGGGCAGACCGAACTTGTGGCCAGGGTCCTGCACTTCAAGATCGTTGGGTGTTGTCAACTCGGCACTCTCCGCCGCGGCAACGAGAGCTTCCGCCTTCTCGGCCGAGGGAATGGTGCCCTCGCGGTAGAGAACATCCTCCTGCGCCGGTGTCAAGCCGCCTTCAGTCGAGCTTGACTGCGTACGGCCGCCGTAGAATAGTTGCTCAAGAGTCGCATCGTCGAGGGCCTCGGAACTGGATGTCGAAGTAGTTACCTAGAAGGCAAACCCGTTAGTAGCTAGAACCAGAGCATCGGCTCAATCCAATTCCTACCTCAGCATCCTCCTTTCCTGTGAAGGCGTCAGAGGCATCGAAATCCTTCGAAATAGGCTCTGTTTGGGACTCTTCGGCTTTGCGGGCGTTGTCAATCACTTTCGGGGGTTGATCGTTTCCCTCGTTCGAGTACCATCGGTTCCGTGGAAGAGAGTTGATGAATGGGCCAGGTCGAGGGGCGACAGACCTCGATCGAATTGCGAGAGCTCGGCATGCGCCCCAAATACTCGATCTTGGAGACATTGCTGAGCTCCGCGTTGCTAGCAACGTTCGTAGAGGGAGTTCTATACAGCCTCGCAGCTCTTGTGGTCAATGGACAAATTCGGGATGCAAAATTCCCCGTCAGTTGAGCTTTGCGGAAAAGTAATAATCCGATTGCGGCTCGGTGCTTACATAACCCACTCGCGCATACCTATACCTGGCAGCTTCATATGGTATTTTTAGTATTTCACTGCGCAATTATGTTAGCAAAAGGAAAATATTTTAATTTTCTAAAGCTCTCATAATAAACAATACTATCTTCCTCCGTTTTCATGTTTTCCCTCCAACTTTTAATACTAAAGAACTCTCTCTTCATTAAGGTGGACAAACTGATGAAGCTTGGTGTGGCCAACCCTTTTGAGGAGAGCAAGGGCGATACCGGCAAAAGTTGTGCAACCGGCGCGACAGGATTTCCAATTGAGAGCTGCTGCAGCTCAGATCCTCGTCACTGACGTCCTTCACCCACACTATTTGGCGGATTCCATGTATCTGTACCCACTCAACTCCCACCCGAGCCCTGTCATGGAGCAGCCAATGTAACTAAGGGCGCCTAGCTCAACGTTGAGCGTTGAATGCTTGCCGTTCAACTACACATGTCCCTAATATCCGTCTTCAAACTGGCTTTGCTACTCATACGACACCGAGTATCACTTCGACTTTGTTATGAGATCACTTATTCCTCGGCAATCCCTCACCCATATCCCACTAACGAGATCACTCCGCCTGACCAAAGTCAATGATGATGGTGGGAACGTCGGCTGATGAGCTCAACTGCAGCTTCATGTGATCGGCCGTGCTCACTTCCACCATAATCGACCGTGGCTGCGCCGAGGGTGGGGGTTCAACAAGCTCTTGATAGTAACCATACGCTCCTGTTGAGCTACCTGGGCGCTCGTCATCATGCTGCCCATGCAAATTGACCGTGATAGGAAGAAGGTTGCTGTTCTCACTCGATCTCGCGGCGAAAGGCCTACCTCTGCTGATGCAGTCTCATCCTTCCGTTCCAAGGCCAAATATTTCCGATTCTGAAATTCTGTCTGTTCCTAAGCCTCCAAATGACTCGATCCAAAGCTCATCAACTCCCGACATCACAGCATCGGGTTTACCCAACTCCTCAGGAAGTCTTGTATTGCAGCAATGTCGACTCCTCAACTGACTGGCTCCCCTAAAAAGAAAACAAAAGAACATGCCACCAACTGAAAATATCCCAACATTCCTCTTAAACAAGTGCCGCGGGACACCCTTTCTTCGCCCTACCACCCATCGCTGCTCAAGTAATATCCATGCAATACAACCTGCAGTCGGGATGAAGTCATCTGCCATCAAAATGTGCCGGCTGTACGATGCCTGTGTCCCTTTTCCGTTTTCCTCGGTTTCAGTGCCAAACTCCAGTTGCATAATTCGCCAGAGTGAGAAGCATGGATGATCGGAAACAAATGTCGCAAGAAATCCAATTCCCAAGTATGAAATAAGAACTCCCCCAGTCGTAAATGGAGCGAAGGGCTTCAAACCCCCGTTTTGCAGATTTGACTGCTTCATGGTCGGCTTGATCTGTGAGGAGCACTATCCTCGCATCAAAGTGGGCTACCAGCCCCAAGAGTGAGTGGGAGAGTTGGGACTCGACGCGGTCAGCCACTTGACCGCACACTCTGCGGCATCCTCTCTGGCATTGTTAAGGTTTTTGCCATCATACCAATACCGGGCGGAAAGCGTCTTCCCATGAACCGTCACCCTGCTTGACCAGGCAGTTCGACCACCTATGAGGGAAAATAGAGCTTAGCCAGAGATTCTGAGAAGCTGGCGACTAGTCAGTTGGATTGAGCCTACCTCGGCGATCCGAGACAATCTGGAAAACAGGAGGGCGCAGTTGAGCGTCACGGCAAACGGCTGGAAAAAGATTTAGCTCTGCGTTCGCTTGATCCCGGGGTACGAGGGTTGGAAAGCCGTACTATCCAGCTGGTCTTGCCAGGGGCCAGTGGGACTAAGAGCCTGAACCTCCATTGTGATATAACAATAGTAGCGAGCAAGATGGACAAGAGAAATCGGCCAAGAACGTCGGTTATCTCGCTGATATCTTCAGGGTGTGGGGAGCTGTAAGTGTTGGTGCTGGCGTCGAAAACTTGAAGCAAGCAACGAACGGTTTGGAAGTCGTGAATGTTGCTTGTCGGAGGATGAGATTGAAGCTGGTGAGATGAGTTCGGTGAAAATGGTGAGCGGATGGTGATTTTTATATGCAGTGAAGTTGAGACTGTATATAGCAAGGGTCTGAGGATACACCGGGCGTGCGAGGGTCCGATAGGATATGACAACGACAACAGAAATCTAGGCAGAGGCGGCCAGACAGCCAAATGACGTGGTATATCCAAGGGAGCCTCAAAGGTAAGACGAAAGCAAGCAAATAAGACGGACCCAGGATGTCGGGCGGATGATGTGGCAGAAGAGGATTAGATGCCGTCAAACGGAAAGGGGGGTGATGCGGTGATGTGGGCTTCACACAGACACCGAAATGTTTGTGAGTTGCAGGGCGGCTAGACGTATGAAGTATCTAGCGGCAGATTGCATTCAAGGAAGAAAAAGCCCAATCAGCCCGAAAGAATCACGGGGGGGAGTAGGTGGGAAAGGGAAGGGAGAAGGGAGAATGAGGAGAAATAGCCCAAGGAAATAGGAGAAGACGAGCCACAAGCAAGTGAGCCCAAGTCTCGATGGAGGCGTGGGAGGGATTGACAAGCGAATCCTCACAGAAGAAACGAAGGTCCTGCCGGAGAGAAACTACGGAACGGCAAGCGTATGTACGTTGGTATCAAAAGGCACTATCCGTATGTACGGCCCTGCAACAACGAACGTAGACAGGGCTCAAAATTGGCCTTGCTTTTTCTACCCCTTGAGGGCAGAGGGTAGGATCTGGCACATCGGGTTAAGCTCAGCAGCAGGGGCACGAATCGGCTCGGGAGTTGGAGTTGGGAGCTGGGAGTTGGGAGTTGGGTGACAGACGGGGCGGGTGTGAGCCGAGTTGCTTTGACCTTAACATGGGCCGTGCCGGGGCCGGTCAGTCCAAGGCGGCAACGGAGACGGGGACGGGAGCGGGCATGGAGAGGCGATGTGCTGTTTGTGTTTGCCCACGAGTGGTTGGCCATGACAAGCGGCCACGGCAAGCAAGGCTCGACCTGACAAGGACAGGCGAGCATTCGTGAATCTGCGATTGAGGGCCGAGGGCGGGCAAGAACAGGCAGGGGGAATGTGAAGGGGGGAAGCAGAATTAAAAAATTCATGGGGGCGTGTATTCCGAAGCATCTCCATGGGCGTCTGGCTGCCAAGCACAAGTGTGCGTGCAAGGGGACCGAGATGGTCTAGCACCCAGATCATGGCCGCTGTGGGCGCGCATGCGTCCTTACGGGAACAGAGCAGCTAAGTCAGCAGTAGAGGCTTGATTTGGAAAAGACTGAACGACGCTGGTCCAGCTCCGTCAGATGCGAAAAAGCAATGCCGGGGAGACGGTGCTTCATGGTGGATGCAAGCCTCTCGGACTCGGGGCCACCAGCACACGAGGAGCAGCAGCGTTTGAGGAGAAAACAGAGGAAAAAACAAAGTGAGGCTGACCACCAGACGTTGAGAAGCAAATACCAGCATGGGCATGAGGAATGATGATTCGCAATGTCGAGACGCCCCTTGGATTGGACCTGACCCAAGGTGGGAAGAGAAGACAAGCTTACCAGTCCATTGTAGCGGATTTTGGGTACAATGATGTGCAGGATGAGGTGTCGTGCTTGAGACGATGTCGTACACGAACAGCAACTGCAGATGTCTGCAGGCACAGGATCAGGCACAGGTGCTGGGTGAGAGATGAGGTTCAGTCAAGACTGGTGAGCCCTGGTTTTCAGGTTGAGAAATGACGATGGCCATGTCAAGCGAGGAATGAGGGACGAGCTGAGGTGCTAGCACTAACTCAGGGCAGGCCGGGAGTCGCCTAGGTACCCAGCTGCTGGTCTAGTAAGGATATGACAGTCGATTAGCCTTGTAGGGATTGGACCCCGTATTGAATCCTCGTCCTCCAGATATCAACAAATGGGAAGAAAGGGGAAGCACTTGAAGACGTGGAGAGACAGAGAGAGAGGGCAGAGACTCGCAAGGGGCGCCTGTTTGGAGACATGGGATTGGCTCCTTGTTCTTTCCTTTCTTCTTCTGCTCTGTCCTCTTTGTTGTCTCCTCTGTTGAGCAGTATCCGTACTGGGATTGGAGAATGGCAAAATTTCTGTCTCGCTTTTTCTTTTTGATGTGGAGCCAACGAGATCATCATGACTGGGATCTTCCAGCAAATGTGCGTGTGGGGGATAGCCCAGCGCACCGACCACCCGCTAACTTATCATGGACATGGGTCCTGGCACATGGGCGCCTTAGGCTCAGCCTTCCAGGCGCTAGGTAGAGTGGCAGATGGCCTTAGCCTCCGCAAGCTCCGTTCTGTCGGCTTCAAACAAAGCAACACCATAAATCTCGTTTCTCCAGGCTCCTGTCTTTCCCCAAGGTCGGTAACAGAGTGGCGTCTTTAGGTACACTGCTACCAAGGCCCGGCCCTTGAGGTTCTATCGGCACCAAGATCCTGCGCTGCAGCTAACATCGGACCCATGGGTGCTGGGACATGGGGGCCGGGAACCACCCAAATTTCTTTGACTTCTCAGTATCAGACAGGCGTGAATGGGGGAGCGGACCCTGCTAGGCCTCGGCATCAGAGCTATGTGTGATAGTTTAGACGGACTAGCCCTCGGGTTTTCATGATATCCGCCGTCTTGACTTCTAAGCGCGCGTTGCGACTGATTATAGAACCCTGCCCCCGAGGACGATACCCTGGACATTGGATGTCGGCCAGCGCCTGCTCACGCAATATCATTGCTGAGTCAAGCGGATCCATGCATTTCTTGGGGAATTTGTGAGTGGGCTGGCCTTGATGAATCTCCTGCGTCTGTCATGTATGTTACGGAGGACTTGCCGCGGTAATCCGTTAGGCTGAGCCGCATGCGCGGTCGCCATACCGCCGGCGTTGTCAGGTTTTCCCCTCTTCTCTTCTTCTTTCTCCCGGCTGGCTGCTTGAGCCGGCCGGTGAAGGCTAGCCAGAAACGTTGAGGGCCAAATACCTACGTTACTTGTTTGTGTGAGCGTCACAAACGCCTGGAGCAAGCAACGTTGATCCTGTTTGCAATCAACTTCACAAGCACGTCTTACACAGTATTTGTATACATCCGAGGTCCCAGTGCGCCGGGAAACCCCCAAAAGGCCTGCAGCACCTAAGAAGCCCAAATCAGATAACTGCCGAACCCACAACATCCGCTTACTCGGGATGCTCACCTTCAGCCCGGCTTACTGTAGGGTTGAAGACAGGCCCAGCCCCTGCATGTGGCAGCCTGCTAGTCCTGTGCTTGCCATCTGGAGAGCAAAAGCAGCAGAAACCATGTTGATTGCAGATGCTGGTGTTTGATGCACCCTCAGGTCAGGTGTCTGGGCCATTCATCTGACCTTTGCTCGGTTCGTTGTCCACATCAATTGGCAACGGCAAGCATGAAATAGATGAGCGAGTGGGCATCATCGCCATCTCGTATTCACGCCATCTTCGGTCGCCTTGAATATGCAGGACGAGTTGTCGGGCATACTACAACGGCCTTCTTCTCTCGTCCTCTTCTCTCTTTGAAGTGACAACAAGGCCATAACTTTTCCGGAATCTTACAGATTGGATGTCAATCAACGAGACGAGCCGTCCCGATTCAAGGTTGCAGTTACACTGGACTGGCCAAACCCCACGTCGACATGCCTCCTCCATGCTTGCTTGGGCCTAGGATCCCTCCAACAAGAGTTGTCATCAGCCTTGGGCCCTGACCGGTCTGTCAAATGCCACCACGTTGAGCTTTGAGGAGACGTGGGCGATAGACCGGCCAAGGAGCTTCGTCATGATTCAGCGTCTCATCAGCCGGATCAGGGCGTTTCGATCCACCATTGATGCGCGCCAGATCAGCCGTGCAGGACAAGGGATGCTGGGTGAAAACCGCTGTCCCTGGCCGGCGCAGCCAGACAACAGCTCCAGCTCCCGCAGAAGGGTTGACATGACGGCACCAACTTCAACATCCGACCGTTGGGCTACGGCTGCCCCTATCGTCCCGGTTGTTTGGAGGGCTCAACTTTTAGCCCCCAAGACATTTCTCACCCGCTGCTTCGCCGTTTGCTCAGCTGGCCTCGTGGGCCTCCAAGACAGGCGCGGCCTTTCTTCACCGGTCTGGAGAAGGGCGGAGATCCCCACGTCAATTCCTGCATCGTGACCCTCCATTTCCTCGCCCCCTTGCGTGCCCTGCGCCTCGCGAGAGTTGGTAAAGGCGTGCGACATGCCCAGACGGTTACACGGCGAGTCTACCCTGCCGTCGCCCGTCTTCGTCCACCTCTTGTAACAACCGCTTCCTAGACCGAGTCTTACCTCGAGCCTCTTGTAAGGGTCTCTTTGTCAGAATAAGCTCCCAGCTGTTCCTTGTCTCCCCCTCACGATACGTACAGCGATACGCTCTTTGCTTCTGGCCTCTAGCACGAGAAAAATAGGATGATGGTCGACAACTCCCGCCCGAGTCACTGCATAAAGCCTGGGCCATGACGACATCCAGGATTTCGGTCTCATATTAATTAATGAACAAATCACTTTTTGATCGAGCCGAGAGACGCCCGACACGTTCTACTTGTCACATTCCCGGTCAGCGCTTGCAACGTTGACACGCGGGAGCATCCGGATTAACAAACAACCCAGCCGTCCAACCAAAGCGTTTCCGATGTTTCATTGAAGCTCTGAACCGCTCCGCAATGATCCAGCGGCCTTCAATCCAGGCAATCAATCAATAGCTACCCGGCGGCGAAAACAGTTTCTCGAGTGTCTGCACTGAATGCCGGATTCTGGCTTCCTCCGTTCCATTTGTTATATTTCTTCACGGGCAATAGTCTGCCGTAGGAGAAAATGACTTGTGGCGTATGACGTGGTGGCCCACTAACATAGGTACGAATTGACTCCTACATGTGGTCCTGGAGATGCAAAAAAGAAAGGCTCAGTCCCAGCTTGACGTGGCCGGAGATGCAGGTAGAGACTTGAGTCCCGCAATGGCAATCCTTCATGCTAGATCTCAGGTCCTCGATACGGGCTGATCCCAGTTACAAGCTAGCAAATACGACTGGCGTTTTTGCTTGTTTCTCCTTTTTCTTTCTGATGTGTTGGTTCCTGGAGTGTTTTGGCATTGGCAACGAATATATATCAGAATAATAGCTCGTGGGTTTAAATCACATTTGGGTTTGACCTTCCCATGATTCAGTTATCGTACAAGATTTCCATACTTTTTGTATTTTCTTTCGCTTTTAATTACTGACAACTAAGTTGCGTGGATCCTGACCCAAGTTGACAGGATCCTGGCTCTTTATCCAGCCACGGCAACTCCCTCAGACGGTATTCAACCGATTAGCCCCCTCTGGCTACACAACTCAGGACCTCTTCCTCTCGTAATAGTTGATCGAGCCAAGGCACCGATTGACCGCGATTCCGCGATAATGGTTCCATGAGTTAAGGAGTGGCCCCATTTTCTCGGTCCGACACTAACATCCCCGCCCATGGAACCTTGAACCACCATCATTCGAGTGGACTTGAATTCCAATTCCTCCATATCGTCGCAACCTTTCTTCAGGACATCCAATGGAAAGCGGCGAGTTAACAGAGGAGCTGCTGAGTCGGCTTTGCTTGACTATCTCTTGATTAGAGCTGAATTCAGGGAAACACGTCAAAATAACCTCACTTGGTAGTTGTTCCATGATCACTAACGTTATGTCTAGCGTGCTCGCCAAGAAACTATCTTGGCGAGCATACGTCACAGCAAACTCAACAACACAACGGCCATCCCGCATTCTTGGGTAGGAAATGTGCCGATCTCCCCACACAACTCCACACAACTCCGGATTTTTCGATGACTTTGGTATGAACGTTAATTGCAAGTCCACCTAGCGTGGAGTATCGTAGTGCTCAAGTGCCTGCACACGCCGCAGTATCGCCGGACAGGCCATGGAAAGCTGAAAAGAATCTCCAGATCTGATGACGATGTCACCCTATTGAGCTTCCCCTCACCGTGCCCGTTCTTGTCGTGCCGACGACAAGTGTACGTGGGACATCATAGAAGGAAGATATATAGCGTCAATGGGTCCTCTGCCAACATTCCTTGCACCGTCTCTGTGCGCCGTTCTCGACCACTCGGTTCAACGATGAAGCTCAACCTTCTCCTAACGGCTGGCTCCCTCGCCTGGGCCAAGCCACCCGGCTACAAGATCGATTACAACCGCGCGCCACCAAACTTGTCGACGCTTGCCAACTACAGTCTGTTTGAGACATGGCGGCCCCGAGCCCATGTGCTCCCGCCTTTTGGGAAGATCGGAGACCCTTGTATGCATTACACGGACCCGAAGACAGGGCGCTTCCACGTCGGCTGGCTTCATCTGGGTGCCGCGGGGGCCACAACGGACGACTTGGTGACTTACCGTGACCTCAACCCAGACGGAGCGCCCTTCATCCGCGCGGGCGGCTTGAATGATCCAATTGCAGTCTTTGATGGCTCGGTTATCCCCAGTGGCATTGGTGGCTACCCAACACTCCTCTACACCTCAGTCTCCTACCTTCCTATCCAATGGACCATCAACTACACCCGAGGCAGCGAGACACAATCGCTTGCCGTGTCCAAAGATGGCGGTCGTAATTTCACCAAGTTGCGGCAAGGCCCGGCGATCCCGGCGCCGCCTTTTGCACTCAATGTGACGGCCTTCCGAGACCCCTTCGTCTTCCAGAACTCTCGACTCGACTCCCTGATGGACAGCAAGGCGGGAACATGGTACAATGTCATCTCTGGCGGCGTACACGGAAAAGGACCGAGCATGTTTCTTTACCGCCAGCACGACCCAGAGTTCCAGTACTGGGAATATCTGGGCCAATGGTGGCATGAAAAGGCGAATTCGACATGGGGCGACGGTCTCTGGGCCGGCCGTTTCGGATTCAACTTCGAGGTCGCCAACGTTTTCAGCTTGGACGAGGATGGATACAATTCAAAAGGCGAAGTCTTTACTACAATTGGTGCCGAGTGGTCCTTGAAGCCCATCGTGCCGGAGGTGTCGGACTTCCGCGAAATGCTCTGGGCCGCGGGCGATGTCTCTGTTGAGGACGGCGACATCAAGTTCTCACCTACAATGGTAGGCAAACTTGATTGGGGAGATTCTGCCTACGCCGCTGCTGGCAAGGAGCTGCCTTCGTCCTCAAAAGCCTCGTCCAAGAGTGGCGCGCCGGACAGGTTCATCACCTACGTGTGGCTCACCGGAGACTACTTCGACAACCTTAAAAAGTTCCCAGCTGCGCAGCAAAATTGGACCGGCTCCCTTCTGCTTCCTCGGGAATTGAGCGTTGGGAAGATCAGCAACGTGGTGGACAACGAGCTGGCGCGGGAAAAAGGCTCATGGCGTGTGGCCAAGAACGAGTCGGGCGTCGTGGAACTTCGCACGCTGAAGCAGGTCATCGCTCGCGAACCGCTGGCCAAATTTATGAATAAGAAGTCTTTCGCTGAACAAGGTCGAGCTTTCAGCAAACCTGGATCGACGACTTTTGGCCGAAATCCCAAGTCCAAGTTCTACGTCCTCAAGACCTCCATCTCGTTCCCTCAGTCCGCCCGCAACTCTGACCTCAAAGCGGGATTCCAGATTCTGGCTTCTGAACATGAAGCTACAGCGATATACTATCAATTCTCGAACGAGTCCATGATTGTCGACCGTAGCAAGACCAGTGCCGCGTCGCGCACCAGCAGCGACATCGACTCGCGAAACGAAGCGGGACGACTACGCCTATTTGACGTTGTCGACGGCGGCAAGGAGAGGATCGAGACTCTTGACCTAACCATTGTTGTGGACAATGCTATTGTCGAGGTTCATGCGAACGACAGGTTCGCATTGAGTACTTGGGCTCGGTAAGTCTAATCAGTTCTTAGTATATGTGGATTGTGCTAACTTGCTCTAGTTCTTGGTACGCCGACTCGACAGAGATTCGCTTCTTCCATAGCGGCAGTGGTGAAGTGACATTTAGTAATGTGTCTATTTACGAGGGGCTTGCCGATGCTTGGCCAGAGAGGAAGCGTTAAGACATCGTTGGATATGTGAATGATCAGTACATAGTTGTTATGAATTGAGTCGTGTACGGATCTGGCCATCCTAGTCTATATTATGTGCCTTGGCCAAAACTTGGACAGATACCCTGCATCAACGGCCACAAAAGAAAATACATCGAAAGGGCTCATTCATCCTTTCAAGCCACAATCATAGAGTCCAAAGGTCTCCAATCCTGCATCTACTAACCAAGGGGCACTTTCACTGCGCCTCACAAAAGGAACCATTTCTTCAATTGTATGATAAGTAAATCTCTATGTAATTCTGTTTAGTTTCAATCCAATACTCGCTACCAAATTTAGGCTTTTGCCACAATCAAAATGTCATCTTTCTATGACACTCTCTTCATACCCTTGCCAAACCAATAAATAAAAACACCTTAATACGCCAACGCACATGCTAACCTAACCCCAAACATCCTCAAGCCACTTGCTACCCTTCTTGGCCGACCCAGCCCAGCTTCGGGCCTCAGCCTCGGCCCAGTTGTTCTGCTGCTTCATCGACTCCTCAACCACGTTGCCCACCTCTCTCGCCATGGAGGCTCGGCCACAGATGTACATGTTGGCGCCCTCCTGGAGTAGCTCACATACATCCTTCTTCATCTCGCCGACCTTGTCTTGAACATACGATTTGGGCTGGCCGTCAGCTCGAGAGAACGCAGGTACAATCTCGAGAAGACCGTCCAGCTCTCTCGCAACCTCTGCAAGCTCGTCACGGTATAGGTAGTCTTCGCCGGGAGAGCGGCATCCGAAGAAGAGCATCATTTTGCCAATGGGCTTTCCAACAGCCTTGAGACGGGCCCGTTCAAGAATGAAGCCTCGGAAAGGTGCCATGCCGGTACCGGCACCGATCATGATGAGAGGGACTGATCCGAGAGTGGGAAGCTTGAAGTTTGATCGACGGAGACAGGCAAAGACCTTGTTTCCCTTGAGAGCATTGCCAGGACCCGACAAAGCATAAGTTGGGGCATCAGGCTCAACCTCCGACTGGGTAACATCGCCGTTGACCGAGTTTCCGAGGGCGTGCAGGTAGTTGGTGGTCACACCGCGAATGACCTTGCTGGGGTCGGCTTGCAGAGGGGAGCTGTCAACGCCGACAGTAATGGCGACCTTGCGGGCAGAGACTGCGCTGGAGGAAGAGATGGAGTAGTAACGGGGCTGGATGGTAGGGAGAGTCTCAACGACGTAAGACAGAGGCAAGTCATTCCAGACGGCCCCAGGAGCTGCTAGAGACAGTAGACGGCCCATAGTGACATGGTTCTTGATGATATAAGCAGCATACGCTTCCTTATCCTTTCCAAGAGTGGTCAATGTGTTCGCAACCTCTTGCGAAGGAGCGAAGCGAGCTAGAGCACCGACAGTCTCTCGAGAGACAGGAGCAGAAACCTCGAGGTAGTGGCGGAAAAGGGCCAGCGATGAAGTAGGGCTGGGAATTTTGATAGACTCTCCCTCCTCCAGAGCTTGAACCAGCAGAGGCGTCTGAGATCGGTCTTCGAGGCCAAGGGCCTGGAGAAGAAGCTGCACCTCGTGGTCGGAGTTGATGGGATAGACAGCCAAGTGGTCGCCTGTTCGGTAGCGGAGCTCAGGCTGGTCGCTGATATCGAGCTCCATGTGGAGGCAGTTTCTGCCAGGAGATGTGTAAAGCTCACGGGATCCCCGCACCGTCAGGGGTCGAATGGGTGAGTACTGCTTGACAATCTTTGCGGGGCCGCTTCGGTTCTGGATCGGCTCGCCGAGATTGAGATCCATGATATCAAGGGACTCGTCTTCAACAAGCTTAATGCTGGGCTCATACGGGACATGTCGCTCCTCGTAGCCAAGCTTGCCTTGGAAGTGAGTGTAGAGGTCGTCCTTCCATGAGAGGAAGTCCTCCTCGGTGCCGCCCTGGGCATCATTAGCCTTGCCCACAGGCATCAGCCGTTGAGCACCGGCCTTGTCAAGTGCACCCACAACGACATCGATGACACGGTTGTAGTATCGGTAGCTGCTGTTGCCCAGACCGAAGGCCATGTATCGGAGGTTGGGAAGCTGAATGTCCAAGGGACGCTTGTTGAGCCAGTCCCAGAGCGCAGCAGTGTTGTCGCTGGGATCTCCCTCGCCGTATGTGGAAATGATGAAGATGGCGAGCTTGCTCTGAGGGAGATTGGCAACTGACTCAGGGTCGTAGTCGCAGAGATCAGCGCAGAGGGTCTGAAGCCCGAAGCGTAGATGGCATTCTTTCGAGAGCCGGTTTGCGAACATCTCTGCAGTACCGGACTGCGAGCCCCAGAATATGACCACATCCTTTCCCTGTTCGAAGATATAAGCATCGCATTTTTAAGTCGCCATCAGTTCAAGGAGTAACTTACAGCCTCTTCTAGCTTCTTTGCAATGTCGCGAGTTGCTTTGGGTCTTGACGCCGCACCATCTTTGGACCCTATGCGTTCGTACCAGATATAATCGTACGAGTCTGGCCTGTCCCAAGCAATCCCGCGGAGGAGATAGGCTGCTGCTGCAGCACCAACTGCAGTCAGTGCAGCAACGTCGGCAATAGACTGGGGTTGCCCCAGCTGGGACAGCCGGGCGACGGCATCTGCGGAAAATATGTTGGACATGATTGTCAAATATTGAAAATGCAATGTCCTAGAGCTTGTTAAGTCTTCTGCTGAGAGAATCGGCTTGAGAGACAGGCCCCGGGAGCCTTGGTATTCATACCCTTTAGTTCCAGTCACAACAGCGAAGATGGCAACGATGCCCCGCGAAATCGCCTCACTCCCAAGATGGAGAAAAACTCCGAAGTTTTCTCATCGTGAGAATGGGTCATCCAAACTTGGTTGGCTGAGAAGGAATCCTGAGCCTCTAGTTCGTGTTGGAGCGTGGGAACTCCGAATCTGTTGTAGACAGGAACCTCGGGGCTTTTTGCCTGCTTGGTCCATCGAGGTTGGAGTATCACCACCCAAAAGGGAAGCTTCCTTATTGGGAAGTTATTGAGCTAACCCACAACTTACACTGCCAGATCTATGGGGGAACGCGGGGAAGATGGACAATATTGACGAAATTGAGGCGCTTAGAGAGCTTGGAGAGCTGACTTTAGGTTTATTCTCTTCGGCCTTTGCTCTTTCTGCCACGTTCTCTCCCTCCACCAAGCTAGCTTATCGCTTTGGTGTTCGAGATGGTGTCATCGAACATGGAGCATTATCAAATGAGAGAAGACTCTCAGGTTCTCGTACTGCTCCGCTAATTTTCCCAAGTCGGCATCTTTCTCTCCCATGGCAGTTATGGCAGGTGGGCGCGTTACTTCTCCTTGCCACCAAGCCCTCTTCGTAGAACCCGTGGTTGATCACTGACAAATTTGGGCATTCGAAATGCTCGACGCCTTAGAATATAATCCTGGCCTTTTGGCCTGAATTTATCATTGTCCTTGTCGGACGTAATCACAACCCTGCCATCATGTACGCAGAACTTGTGGCTGTGTTTACAGCCGTTTCCTTGATCGGCTACTTCATTATCTATCCTGTCTTTGAGTATCTCCAAGATGCAAAGGGGCTTCGGCGGTATCCCAGCTTCCACCCTCTTGCGGGCATGTCCAACCTGCCCTTCGTGCGGGAGGCGATGAAAGGGTTCCGCTCAAAAACACTCTATGAGATGCACAAAGAGCATCCTGTCATCCGCACCGGCCCCAGCTCCCTTTCTTACGGCTCCCTTCAGGCCATCAAGGACATCTACGGACACGGCACCAAGTGTGTCAAGGGGCAATTCTATGAGACCTTGGCCGGAACGCACTTCCACCTTGCGGATGTGGTTGACAAGGCCGACCACGCTCGCAAGCGCCGTGCTCTTTCTGCGGCGTATGCCTTGAAGAATCTCGAAAATTGGGAGTTCAAGGTTGCCGACAAAGCCGAGCGTTTCATCCGCGCTGCTGATGCCGCTTGCACATTGCCTCTTAAGCAAGGCTTCATCCGCCCCGACCCGGCAGATCTCAGGTTCGACTACCGGGCCTTTACCAACTTCTTCACCCTCGATGCCATTGCGGACATTGGTCTTAGCGAACGCTTGGGGTTCCTTGACCAAGGTCATGACCTTGTCAAGGCCGAGCGTATGGACGGAACTATCCATGAGGTCAACTATCGCGAGTGTCTTCATTCAACTGCCCGCGCTCAGTCTATCCTTGCCTGGACAGAAAGCTGGTACAACTTCAACGTCAAGTTCTCCAAGTGGATCTCTCCGAATTTCCGCAAGTGGTGGGCCCTTAACGAAGGCTGGAATGACATCGTATACCACCGTTCTACGAAGCGGCTCGAGAGATACAAAAGGGGCGAGAGGCTGCCCGATTTCTTCCAAGCCCTGATGGACCACAGCGAAGCCAACCCTCCTGGTCTTGAATGGGGCGAAATCGTCGCTGAAGTCTCCATCATGATGAATGCCGGATCAGATACAACCGCCATTGCTATGAACAACGTCATGTACTGGTTGCTTAAGAACCCATCCTGCATGGACAAGCTCCGCGAAGAGGTTGACTCCGTTCTCGAGCCTGATGAAGCCGTCGCGCCTTATGACAAGGTCAAGCATCTGCCCTACTTGCGGGCTTGCCTCGACGAGTCTCTCCGCATCACACCTCCTACTACTTTCGGCCTTCCTCGTCGCACACCTCCTGAGGGCTGGAGCATCCTCGGCGATTTCATCCCCGGCGATACTACTGTGTCCATCTCCGCCTACGTGGCGCACCGGGATCCCCAGATCTTCCCCGATCCTGAGTCTTACGTCCCCGAGCGATGGCTCGGAGAGAAGGGCAAGGACCTACAGCCGTACTTCATCGCCTTCAGCGCCGGAGCCCGCGGCTGCATTGGCCGCAATATCAGTTACCTCGAACAGACTGTCTTATTAGCGAGTGTTGTGCACCGCTACGAGTGGGCACTGCCTTATGCGGAATGGGAGCCGGAGAGGAGGGAGATGATGAACCTCTCCCCGGGGCCTATGCCGCTGAAGGTTTGGCGTCGAGAATTGGCCACGAATGAACTAAACGAAAAGCAGGACTAGAGTGAAATGGAGTTTAAAGACGAGTAAAAAGATTACACGATAGAGAGCACATCAACAGTGTGCAGTCTGATCCTGTAGCACAATGGCAACTCCTGCTTTAGCAAAGTCAGAGCCAAAGTAAATTGGAAACTGCGATTTGAGAGCCCCTAGTAGGACTTATTCACTTTAGTAATCTCCCTACATTCTTCCGTATTACTCCCTCGCAGCAACCTGCTGCGCCTCCATGCAGCCTCCAACACCAGACTGCCGCCGCCCAAATTGTAATGAACTTTGAGCCGTGAAGCCACAAGATTGCCGTACATCTTCATCGTCTCCATAAACCATTAAACCAGCTGCATGTTGCTATTTAGCATCCCAGCAATGGGCATACCAGCATTCAAGTTCGCAGGCGATCCTGTCCAACCCCATGCTTCTTTCAAATATTCCTGTCTGGAAAAGTGTCAACAGGCTGATCGTTCGAAAACGGAGTACTAAGGCTCTTACGCAGATCGAGTCGGCCAGCCGAATTGCACATCTGTTTTTTGCAAAACTTGATAGAGTGCTTCTTGCTCGTGCAAGTCTGAAAATCGATCGCCAGCCATCGTAATCGCCAGGTACGCGTATCTGCAAACACCATCGTCAACAGGTTGTTTGGTTTCTAATAGAAATGATAGAAATTACGCGTAGCCGGTTGGGTTGCGCTGATTTGACTAAATGATCGAATACGTTAATAGAGCGGTTTGAATGCGGAGTCTGCATCATTGTACCTCAGCAACGCCACAGACCATCTTGACCGTCTTCTTGATTTCGTCGTTTATCGACCTGACTGCTTTAGCCTGTCCAGGACCTAGCTTGGGGATCTTCGGGTTATGAGCTGCAAGCAGAACCTGCATCAAGAGATAGTGAAGCACTCCGGTGATGACAGCATCGTTGAGATAGAGGGCTTGTGGGAATGCATCATTTCCATCCTCGTTGATGTACATGGGGTGGAAGTGCCATGGTCTTTCTGCCCACCAACGTTCTTGGGCTTCTTGTAACCTTTCCCATGCTGCAGCACTCTGCTCCTCCGAACCGTAACAGTAACGGAGGCAGGCAGCGCATTGGAGAATGGTGAGGTTTGCAAAGGCGCAACAGGAGTCGTCGTTCTGCACAAGACGTGAGATATTCTCCAAGGCAAAGTTTGGATGAACTGGACGGGCTTGGGCGAAGGCCATATGGATCTCTTGCCGAAGTGCAACCCAAAATGCTGCACGGCGGAGGCCTGTAAAGTCAAGCACCTGCTCTTGAGCTGCAACTAAGACTCGGGTACCCACGAGATGGGACTCGCCTGCTGTGTCTTCAGATGTAAGAGAAACATCAAGTTCTTCCATGTAGCGAAGGATCACGATTGCAGTGAGGAGATTCTCGTCCATGACTGCAGCAGAACTGGACAACGCGGGGATAAGGGCATCGAGGCAGTTCTGGTGATATCGATCGACAACCAACCCATCGAAACCGGCGAGCCTGGATAATCGTTTGGCTGAAGCAGCGAGCACTGCATTCATGAGAGGTGGGCAGATGACAGCCCGACGCGGAACGATTGTGGAAAAATGCCGTTCGCTATCACACAGATCGAAGAGAGGCGCTAGGATATGGATAAAATTGTGAAATAGCATGGCCTCCTGAGGATCCTCTAGTGGCCACCTCGGCATGTCGAGATAAATTCCAGAGATGGCCTCAGTGACATGTTCCTCGAGGGCTGAGATGCCCGCTTGACGAGAATTGTCTAGTGCTGTAGCAACCTGTGGGCTTCCAACACCTAGTGTGGTGTCGTTGCTGATGATAGGGGACTCGATCATTGGGGATCCCGAGTACCTGGTGAAGGGAGCCGCATCGACCGAGTTCCGACTAGGCGATTGGGCGTCGCCGGGATCCGAACGAGGAGCGTTTCTCCAAGGGCCAGTTGAAGAGGAACTCAAGGCTCGCTTCTTATGAGGGCGTTCGCTCTCTCTGGTTTGAGAAGACGCTTCGAAGTTGGGTCTCAAGTTGGGCCTCTCTGGTTCCGAGGAGAGTCTAAACTCTCTTGATCGGATACACTGCAAAGGGGCAGCTGGTGGCGGCGAGTGGTGACTAGCATTCTCGATATTGGATCCAATATTAAAGTTATCCAAGGTATCGAAGTTTCCGGTGCTTGAGTCGTGGATGTTGATGATGTCGGGAGTTTCGTCGACAAAACTCAGAGCCCGATTTGTCTTGACCCATGGCTGATCTTGAGAGAAGTTATACTCCCGCTTTGCGGCCTCTAACGTCTTGCCAGACCGGATGCTTGCAACTAAATCAGCACCAAAGAGTTTCAGTCAACGCAAACCACAAACCTTGGATTCAGCCCATGGCGAAACCGCACACTATATCCACGAATACATTCAGAGTGGCTCTTTCGACAGTTCGCACAAGAGGACCGATCGTTATCGCCTGTGCCACTCAGGCATCAGCAACCGAGGAGACACTCGATTCAGAATCAAGACGTTGAACTCGCCAAGGTGACAAATTGCGGGAGAACCAAAGCATTCCAGTTGAAACCCTTACACTTGAGGTGTCTAGCAGAACCGACAGAACATGGTCAGACCACGATGTCTCTGAGCGTTGCTGACGGGCGACATTGCCTGGGCCAGCGAAACAAGACTCACCTTTGCTTGCAAACCTCGAGCAACAGCAACCATCAGCATACACTTCCACTAATGGATCGTTGAACTTGGGGGTGGGTCACCTACCGTACAGGGGTTGAGCGGCCTGGCAGTTGTCGTTGTCGGCGCTTGCATCTCCTGCATGGTTCATGAGGAAACCGGGGGTTCAAGCGTCATGCCGTTTCCCTGTACACAGAGGCAAAGGAACGGGCCGGCAAACTTGAAGCGAGCCGTGATGGTGATGACGGGGAGGAAGGATGAAAGAGAAGGAAAGGCAACGAAAAGGGTAATTCCTCTTTTTAGACCTAACAGGCAATTCAGAGGTAGCAGCCCCGCACTGAGGCGCCTGGAGAAGCGAATTAGAAGGCTTGAAGATGGAGTTAGCCCTGAACTTTATCTAACGGAACATGTCCCATCGGTCTCCCAACTGGCTCTTCCCCATGGGGAGCAGTTTTATTAGTGCCCGCCTGGGGAAGGGCTTGAGTAATACATCCGGAGTTGAATGAGGCTAACATGGCCTAGACTCTTCCCAGGGACCAATCACTACGGCCGAGTCGTCGTTCAAAAGAGTCTAAGAACGGCTGATGAGAAGCTCAGTAGGTGGCAAGTAATGAGTCTCGCAAGAGTTCGCATCATAGTGAGATGCCCTGACTCTGCCTCTTGCTCCTCATGGAGTTGAATCTCAGAATGGCAATATCTCGTCTCACGCGACGCTCGTGTGGTTTTGGCATGCTAGCCGCCCTCCATCTTTCTCGACTACACCAGCGATTTGAAGTACACATCCAGGTTCAGTAACTCCATCTCTTTGGGGGGACGTACTTCACCTGGAAAACAACATATAAGAAAGCCGTTGGAACATCACCTCGAGCCCTTCTCATCTCAAACGGCATCTTCATTCTCACTTCCAAGACCTCGCCGGTTCGCCCAGCTGCAACTGGCATCTTTCGATTCTTCTTCGCCTCTTCCTTCACTTTATCCATCTCTTTCTGCAAACTCCTTTGCCGACATGATGTCCAAGGCAGACCATAAGGAGGACCTCCAGCACCTCGAGGATGCCGCCATCAGCGGCTCTATCCAGGAGGTCAACATCGATGACCTGGACTCAATCGAGCATACCAAGACTGGCAAGTTCTCATGGCTCGTCAGCATTACCGCTGCTATCGGTGGCATGCTCTTTGGCTATGATACCGGCATCATCTCGGCCGTTCTGGTCTACATCCACAAAGACCTTGGCCATACTCTCACTTCCCAGGAGAAGGAACTCATCACTTCAATCACCTCTGGCGGTGCTTTCTTGGGCGCCATCTTCGCTGGTGCCACCGCCGATCGCTATGGGCGAAAGGTTGCCATCTATGTCGGCTGCGTTCTCTTCACTATCGGTGCCATCATCCAGGCTGCGTCTTTCTCTGTCGCTCAGATGACCGTTGGCCGCCTCGTGGTCGGCGGCGGTGCTGTCCCTGCCATCGTCCTCGGCGCTCTCCTCCCCTTCTGCCCCGAGTCTCCTCGTCAACTCATCTACCACGGCAAATCTGAGGAGGCCGCCAAGGTTATCCGCAAGATCTTCCCCAACGACACCGAGGAGCAGGTCCAGGACAAGATCCGCCACATCACTTACCACGTTGACGAGGCCAAGGCGCTCAACGCTGGCAAGTCTAGCTGGTAGATCTTCAAGCAGCTCTACGTTATCCCGGCCAACTTCCGCGCCCTGGTGTCGGCTTGTGGTCTCATGGCCATCTCTCAGCTCAGCGGCTTCAACTCCCTTATGTATTACTCTCCTCTCCTGTTCTCGCTCGTCGGCTTCTCCAACCCCGTCGCTGTCGGTACCATCATCGCTGGAACCAACTTCATCTTCACCTGGGTCAACCTCATGCTCGTCGATCGCGCCGGTCGCCGCAGGATACTTCTCATTACTGTGCCGTTCATGGGCCTGGCCCTCATCGTTGCAGCCGTCTGTTTCAAGTTTATCCCTATTAACCACGATCTTTCCCTGGGCTCTAACGCCAAGGTTGGCTGGCCGGCCATTGTTGTGCTCGTGAGCATGGTTATCTTTGTGGGATTCTACTCCTCTGTTATCGGAAACACTGCCTGGCTCTCGAGTGAATTCTTCCCCATGGAAGTCCGCGCCATGGGAACTATGATGCTCACCATGACTTGCTGGGGCTCCAACATTATTGTTGCCTCTACTTTCCTCACTCAGATGGAGAATACCACCCCCTCTGGCGCCTTCGGCTTCTATGCTGCTGTCTGCATTCTCGGCTGGGTCTGCATTTACTTCTGCTACCCCGAGGTCAAGGGCATGACTCTGGAGGACATTCGAGAGATTTTCCAGCATGGATTCGGTGTTCAGAAGGCGAGGGACACCCAGAAGGAGATGAAGCTGGCCAGGAAGCAGGAGGCTGCCGGTGAGATCACGAAGGCCTGAGGCGGGCGCTCGTGAGGAGAAATGGGAATTGTTTGTTCGTAAAATATCGATCATTGGATCTCGTACATAAAACGGCGGTGAACATGACAATTCTCGGGGATATGATTAGGGAATGCTTCGCTTTTATTAGGGGGCGGAATTGCGTAGACGTTCGCGTTTAGATAAGATTTCTGAACTTATAAATTCTTGTGTCAGTTAACAACAGCCTCAATTTGGCTCCTTTTTCTTTCAATGTCTGCGATATCCCTTGATTGACCAATCAATGACATCACTCAGCTATGGGAGGAGAGGAAGCTGAGTAGCACCAATGTCTGGGAGACGTCTCAATGGTTGCACCCTCTCGTCTTCTCGTGGTGTCATACATGAGCTACTTTGTGATGAGCTTTCAATTGGGTGGTTCTTGCTTCCCTTCCTTAATGGCGGTCGCTACATAGTAGGCTATGACAGCCATGCCTCGGAGTCTTTATCCGTCAAAGTCAAGGGGCATACAGGCGAGAAAGCTAGAACTTGGCATGATCCTCATGCAATTGGACTGATAACGTCTTGATTTATCTACTAGGAGCAGACTCAGCATCGTCAACCTCCGTGACTTGAGCCAGATGATGTTATCTCTGGAACTTCTCGCACTCGGGAATAACTTCTCGAAATAATGTTCCGAAGCCACGAGAAGATCTGCGCCGACGATTTAGGCAATTTCCTGATCTAGAAATGCGGAGAAGAATCAGTGCAGCCAACCCGAAACTAGAATGTGAGGAGTTCATGTCTAAGCAAGGAGGGCGGCAAGATTTTCCATGACGGGAGTCTCCAAGTATTTCTCCCTCTCGCTGTCTAACCTCCCTCGTAAAAGCTTAGCCCCCCGCCCACGAGAGCCAGGCCGGCCTTTCCAATCATATCCGGGGTATTTTCCAGAGCAGTTCGGCGAGTGGAGAGTTTGCGGGGCAAGATGCAAGATGCGGGCAACAAAGACAAAGGTGATGGAGGCTTAAGGTGCATGTCTAGATGTAGTAAGAGGCGCCGATAGTAGATCGTAGTTAATTGCTGCTCTGGTAAGTGCAAGTCCGTAATTGTCTCCTCCTCCACCGGGTCTGCCACCCATGATCGGATCTTGGAAACACCAGCGTCTGTTAGCATGTGTCGACGGCTTGGCTCAGATTCAGATTTCCCAACTTGCAGTACTGCACAGCAACTCATTGGTTGGTCCCGTCGCCGAACCCAAGAAAAGAAGTCGATCTAATGACTGCCACTCCAAGCCACGGCCATGTAGCGACACCGCTTGGACACGGGCAAGACGGGGACGTGAGAGAAAGAGAAAGCTCTAGGCTTATGCTTTGGGAGCTCCGAGTTCGCGCTTCACGCATTCATACACGAACTTTTCTGTCGAAAATTCCCGAACCTCAAGGTATAAGTGAAGAGAGCTCACTCATCATGGTTCTTGACCAGTCTCTACTCCTCAATCTTGTTGTTGACAGCGTTGTTGCTGGGCCAAGCTACCTTGCATCAAAAGTTACTTTGCTGGACCTGCCACTCGTTTTTGCCAATCCCCCTCTTATCATAATTCTCTTCATCCTTCTCAATGGCCTCTCCTAAGCTGCAGGTTGCTGTCGCTGGCCTCGGCCGTATGGGCGCTCGTCATGCCCTCAACTTCCACAATCGAGCCCCTCGAGCTCATCTCGTCGCGGCTTTTACTCCCATGCAGAAAGAAGCCGACTGGGCCAAGGTTCATCTTGAGGGCGTCGCCATTTACAAGGACTACCAGGAGATGCTAAAGCACCCCGGTCTCCAGGCCGTCGTTGTCGCTACCATCACCACCGCTCACGCCGAGGAGGCCATTCAGGCCATCGAGGCCGACAAGCACGTTCTGTGCGAGAAGCCTCTCAGCACCAGTGTCGAGGTCGTCAGTTTCCCGCCACCCATATGTCTCCCAGTGAAGCAAGGCCAATGTAGCTAACCCTGCCTCTCAACAGTCTCAGTCCGTTGTCAATGCTGCCGTCAAGAAGCCCCATCTCAAGGTCATGTGTGGCTTCTCTCGTCGTTTCGATGCCTCATATCGAGACGCTTTCGACCAAATGGACAGCGGTGCCATTGGTCGTCCCTCAGTCTTCCGCTCTCAGACCTGCGATAAGCTCGACCCTTCCGGCTTCTTCGTCTCCTACGCCGAGTTCAGTGGCGGCATCTTCGTCGACTGCAACATTCACGATATCGATCTTGCCTTGTGGTACTTCGGCCAAGACTCCATTGTCAAGAGCGTCGTCGCTACTGGTATCACCGCCGTGCAGCCAGAGTTGCGAAAGCACAAGGATGTCGATAACGGCGTCGGTATTGTCGAGTTCTGGGGCGGAAAGGTCGCCTACTTCTACTCCTCGCGCATGATGGCTGCTGGCCAGCACGATATGACCGAGGTTATCGGCACCGAGGGCAAGCTCGCCATCAACGGCAACCCCATGGGCAACCTGGTTGAGATGCACGAAGCTACTGGTGTCCGCCGACAGATCCCTGGCGACTACTACGGTCGCTTCGAGACCGCCTTTGTCACTGAGGCCAACGAGTTCACTGCCGCCTGCCTCGATAACAACAAGCTGCCCTTCAAGCTCACGGGTGCCGTCCAGGCTGTCAAGATCGGCTGCGCCCTCCAAGAGTCTCTGAACTCGGGCCAGAAGATCAACTTTGATGAGACTGGTCGCCGCGTTGAGAACGCCAGGCTATAAATAGATAAAATGGTTGAGCGTGACGAGATATGCATGAGCTTATAGAAAAGAATTGACTGATTTGCGCAGTAATATTTATTTCCGAGACGGATGGAAAGATTCATTGTGGCCTTAGATACTCCGTGACTGTTTCTACTCTTGACCATAAGCATAGAATTCATATAATATTTGCAGTTCTAATACAGTAATTGAGGTAGAATGTGGGATCTTACTCCCTTATATCCATCAGAGTGTGTGATGTGCATTCTAGATACGAGACGGGCATGACTTGAAATAGCGGCCCACATAGTACCAATTGGCTCCTGGAGCTGTCTCTTTATTATGGAATGAATTGATCCCAGAATTGGCAGAGTTTCGCCGCCAGATCTATACTGATGATGCTCTAGAAAGAGAGCCAATGATTCGGCGGCAGACCCTGATTCATCACCAACCAAGCTCTCTACGCCACCAAGATACTAGAGCTGAATAGGTTTCTAGGACTAAGTGCTTCAGTGCTCAGGTATTCAAGTCGGCACAATAATCACCCGAAACAAACCTAGAGATCAGAATTCACCTCCAACTGCTCACCATTTGGCGCATCGTCACTCTTGCTGTACAAGTCATACGGGGTTTGAAAGCCTTCACGGCCTTCAGTATCTAGTAGTTCTTCTCGGACATGAGGTTCATGTTAAGCGCCTCCGTTGTGTCACGAGTAGAAAGAGGGATAGCGAGTAATGGCGAGACCCTCAGGAAGCAGAGTTGACTGGTCCTTAACAACGTGGTAGAGATACTCACCGTGGCCCCAGCTCAGCATAACTAGCAACTATTCAGATAATTTATTATAGAGCAGAAGATGCGACGCCCATTTCCGGGTGTGTCTATCTACTATTATCATAAAGATGAAGGCATTGTGACCTGAATTTTCGCTGCCGACATCCAGCGCATGCCGCCGAAGCACTCCAGATTTGAGCATGCAGTGGCTCGCATTAAGTCCGTGTCACATTTTCGGCAAAGTTATATCGAATTAGTAATGAGAAAAGCAAGAAATTCAATTGGAACGCCTGTGGACATTCAACGTTGAACAGTTTGAAGCGTCGAATCCTCAATTAGCGAGGTTCAGCGAAGTTCACTCGTTTTGGCACGCCGAATTCCTCCATGGAGAACACTGGAGACTACGGCCACGAATTGAATGCTTTATTACAAACAGCTCTAACCTACCAGGTCCATACAGTACGTTGAATGTCATCCGGGTCTTATTGGAGTTCTAGAGCTGCCATTATTTGGAAACTTGATCCTCAGGTCTACCTGCCCGTATCAATGGAACTCGCTCAATTCGACAATCAAGTCAGCAACATAACAAACTTGTTACCCCTCGTAGCATTTAATTTCCCCATTGGAGTTCTCCCTTTGAATGCTGAGTAGAGCGGTTTCATCCATAGGTCGTCTCAACGTTCTGGGTTGTACTTTCGAGGAAACGATCAGTGCTACCCGGGAGGCAACGTCCGGCCATTTCATCAATGCTTCAGCACTCCAACATTGCAATACAATTCAGCACACATCAAGTTAATGGCATAAGATTTCCAAGGCTTTAGCGATTATTATAGGCCTGGCCAAGAGGGAACTTACTTTTGTACAGAGGAGGGTGCTGACTGCTGGTGCGCGGATGTTCTTCGAAGTTGGCCATGCGTTAATTTAGTCATAGATTCATGAATCTTTACACCGGAAATGGAATTGATATTATCTCAAGGGGTCTTTTCCTGGACGCCACTTTCGAAATTCTTTGGAATGTAGTACATGGTGAGGTCCCTGGAAGAGGCTCTCGGACGAAAGGAGATGACTTAAGACTGTTGTTAAGATGCAGGCAATGCAATGATGAGGCGATCTGAGCTTCCTCGGACGGGCGTTACATTGCAACCCTAGGTAATTAGCGTCGTGAGAGTGGGCCAGAGATCAACAGGGAATGTCAAAGTTGGGTGTAGATCGACCAAGAACGTTGCAAGCAGCTTGTCGTTGTCACTAACAGGTTTCGCCAAGTCTCGTGCGACAAAACGCATGGCGGCTACCAGAGACTGGACTGATCCGTAATAAAATGACAGGGGCTGGCATGGAAACACCAGCTTACACCGGGAAGATTGACTTGCTGTAAGCTACCGATTGAGTTCAGCCTCAACGCCATCCGATCTAGGGCTGTCAGCTAAGACAGCATGCAGCTCAGGCCTCGGTTTTATGTCTCGGTGGTATGCTTGAGTTGCTCACATTAGAAAGAGAAAAAGCTTTGAACGGCGACGTAGTCTAATCAAGGTAATACACATCTGCCCAGTTCCCTATCCAGGTATACTTTACCTTTTCCCATAACCCCATATCCGAATCATCCAGATTTATACATCCAACGTTGACTTCGCAGGGCTCACTTGATACGTTCGCGTAACCACGATGCCCTCTTCCGGGCTGCCACTCTGGCCGCTTATTGTGCTTCCAGCTCGGATTTCAGGTTTGCTGTACCCAACAAAGTTGGTGTTTTGGACGATATGCTCCTCGCTCGAATTGTCGTCAAGCTTCGTCATAAAATTCTGATGGCGGCTTGACGATATGCCGGCTGCGATACCCGATCCGCCAATCGTGCCCAGGGGATGTCCGTATTTGTTGGCGTAACTGCTTGTTCCCTTGTCCCGACTGCTTCCCTTGCTCGAAATGAGCCATCGGGAGGCCGAGAAGAGGGGTTTGATAGCAGCAGCGTTGACTGCAATGATGCCGACGAAGGTTTCTCGAATAGCCCAGATAGTGGACGTGTTGATGCCCTGGATATGCCTGTGAGAGGTTGGTCAGTCGAGGCGTAAAAGCTGCGAGTAAAAGGTGAGGCATCGTACTGGAGAGACAGGATACAGCGGAGCAGGGCTGCGATCATAATGAAAACTCCCGAACAAAGGAGAACCCCAATGACCAGCTTTCGTTTGATGCTGAGCTTGACCATCCAGAGCAATGGCACTGGGATAGAGACGATTACCAGATCGGTTCTGATGTCTCGTTAGTGAATTGACCATTGAATATGGGCGAGTTGGCGACTGACGCAATGTTAAGTACCACAAGAGTGAGGTAGTTGGCGACAGCCAGAGTGCATGCATCTACTGCTAGTTAGCACTGCAGTCAGGTTTGCTTTTGTTGTACCTGTTGAAACTCACCTCCTGGGTTGGGATAGACCTGCCAATTCTTGTGAACTGGTGTGCAATGGCCCCAAATCACAGCGATAACGCCGATATACGCGACGACGGTACCGTACTGTGTCCAGATGACAATCTTATTCTGCCAAAGTCCAAGCCTGAAGACATATCAGTAAGCCTCAATCCCAAAGGAAACAGATGTTGCGTACGTCATTCTTCTGTAGAAGCAAAGCATAACCCCCTTGAGACAGAAGATGAGCGTCACATAGAAGTTCCAACCAGCCAGGAGGCATTTCGACCCAAACTCCAGCTTTGCTATTTGTGCATCGGATAGCTTGGCGCCCATCTCTTCGGTAACGCCAATGTTGGTTCCATTTTGACCTGTCAAGAGAATCAGCAATCTAACGAACCAACTGAGTCGCAGAAGAAAGGCCCAAGCCTTACCTATCAGCTCCAACATGACCAACTCGGCCTGCGCTAATTAGTGAAAGCCCACCATGGGGACGCAGCAAAAGCACGACGTACCGTCCAGAAGACTAATGCAGCAACAGCAAAGTAGTCATCTCCCTGCCAACCCTTGAAGCCAACTGCTTTCCATCTTGCATAGTATCGCAGACACAGAATGGCCGTTCCTAGGCCGTACTCTGTCCAGGCTTCGGTCTGGAAGGGAGTTGCGGGCATCTTGAGAGCGCAAGGAGTGAATTGGACCCAATGTAAGTAAGACGGCGGCACAGATGACGCTCAATGCTTGGCAATGCAAGCCGTAGGGAATGACGAGAATGATATGGGCCGGAGAGCGAACCAACAGATGGAAAAAGAGGCGTTCTTCTTAGGCATTGACCTTCACAATATTTAACGGTGATGGCGCCGTTGGCATAACTCGGTGCTTCGTGGACGGGTGGGTCTTGAAGAAACATGGCAACCCGATGCATGATCCGAGTTACGTATTGGTTTATCTACTAACAAGTTGAGGCAAACGCGAAGCGGCACTGGTGTCATTCAGCGTCTGTCATCCTAGAGTCGCATTCTCCCCTGAGCCGAGCTGTAACTTCTCTGCGAGATCAGTTCATGCTGCCAGGATACAACACTTCTGATCCCTCTACTGCAGGGGTTCTTGAGTCAGGTCATCTCTCTTTTGGCGGTGATTCTACATTACGTACAGAGCATACCGCTCTGCATGGCTGGAGAAGAGTCTCCGATGGGTCCACATTCGCGTGGACGCTGAGCTACGTATGTCAACCAGTTTACAGCATGAAGAAGATGGAGCCAACCCGGTGATAGTCTGTGCATCACTCGAGATTTGAATGGAGATCGTTGCGGCACAGAATGATGGACGAGACGGGAGCAACTGCGGCGGTGATATATGTTACGTAGTAGAGACTGGCTGGTACCTATGCAGTAAGAGGCAAGACACGTCCGAATTCCTAGCTCTGCCGCTAGATCACGACGCCGATACTGTCAAGAGGCATAGGTACCGCTACTTCTATTGCAAGCCGAGGACAATCTCGTTTGCCTGGTATAGAAGGTAACCTTGACAAACACCTCTTCAGGATCAAACCCACGGATGTGTCACGGCTATAGCCACCCAGCTCCCTGCTCGAGGATCTACAGCGGGAGTGGAACATCCATGCATGGCCCGCACACGCTAATCAAGTTGTCTGCGCTTCTAGCGTCTTGGTTCTTAAAGGTACCTACCAACCAAACCATTGCACTACGTAGTACTACGTAAGCTATGTTAGTAGGAGCCGCAGAAGATGCAAGCCAAGGATAACCTCGGGCCAGCTCGGTCGCTGTCCGCAGCCGCAGCTGCATCAGAAAGGGGATCCCAGTAGAGGATCTGGCCCCCAGTCTCTCGCAAACCCCTTTACAATTGGGGTTGCCTGTGGGTTATCTTGAATAGATCTGCGCACTGCGACGTTGATGGTGAAGATTGACCTTTCAATGCCCCGGCGGCTTCCCCGATTGGGTGTATTCAAGGCGCAAATGGGCTCTGTTTTGCGGCGACATCTGCAGCGAGGATTCGGTGGTGCATGTCTTGAAGCTCTCGACCACGGTGCTTTGACATGTAGCTCTTCTCCTTGTGGTTAAACAGACAGCGGTGGCGTGTTGCAGGTGCAACAGAAGCGTTGCAGCTGTGCCAAGACTGTTGGGGATCTTGGCCGAAAAGTGGCCAGACTCATTCATGGTGGGCTGAGATGAGCCTTCTTGTGTTGGGTGCTTCACGATGCTGGCCAAACATATAAGAGATGTAAGCGCGCAGCCAAAGTGGTATTGGACCATAATCACTGATCATATCCTATCCAGTACTACATACTACTCTAGATCATACACGAAGCTCTCAGTTGATGCAGAACGAGGACAATATGGCTGCTCCTGATTCGGCATACGATTTCATTGTTTGCGGGTATGTTTGGCCTCGGGCCCCTTTGACGTGACCGGCACCCAAGAGCGGCTCCGCTAATCAACCTCCATCCTAGAGGCGGCACATCGGGCTGTGTGGTCGCAGCACGTCTCGCTGAGGATCCCAACGCCAAGGTTCTCGTCATCGAGGCCGGTCAGCACAATGAGAATCTCGAAAACGTCCACATGGTGGGAGGGTAAGTGTCAACCAAGCCCATGACGCGGATGGCCTCAACTCATTCTCCAATAGCTGGTCCAAAAACTTCGACAAGGAGACCGACTGGAACGTCGTTTCTACAGAGGGCGCTGGCGTCAACGGTCGTCAAGTGAAACTTAGCCGAGGCAAGTTCCTCGGAGGCTGCTCTGGGTGCAACGGAACTTTGATTGTCAAGGGAACGGTAGGCCTATCTCATTCCTTTCATCTCTTTCGCTCCGATACTGAACCTTGTATAGAGGCAAGACTACGATGATTGGAACCTCCCTGGCTGGAGTGGTGAGGAGTTCTTCAAGTACATGTCAAAGGTGCGTAATTTCGTGACACATCATATTCTATTTCTTCTCTCATGCAAGACTTCGTACCGGCCCGCCGGATCGGCTCCATTGCCTTGGTCAAGCCGTTTTGCTTTTTCTTGCAAGACTAACAACACCTCCAGGCTGAGAACTTCCACACCAAGGACTGGTTCAACGAAGTCAAGGAATCACATGGCCATGACGGTCATGTTCATACTGAGCCCCATGACCTGGCTCCTATCTCTAACCTTATCAGGGACTCTATGGTGTCCAAGGGCCTACCGCTTGACCACGACATGTTCTCTCATGGAGACAACCCTCACGGATGTGGTCACTCCGTGCGAACTGTGTACAATGGCCTGCGAACCACTGGCGCAGACTTCATCACTAAGCAGAAGCCCAAAGATAACCTTCACCTGATGGTGGAAACCCATGTGGAGAAGGTGATGATCGAGAAGGACGACAACGGTGACCTTAGGGCCACCGGTGTCCGGGCTGTTCAGGCCGATGGCACTGTTGTCGAGTTGAAGGCTCGCAAGGAGATCATCGTCAGCGGCGGCGCCTACTGCTCACCAAACATCCTCAACCGATCCGGACTTGGTGCCAGGGATGAGCTTGAGAAGCACGGCATCGCCACGCTGGTGGATCTCCCTGGGGTTGGTAAGAACTTGCAGGACCACTTGATCGTCTTCATGTTCTACGAGACTGAAAAGGAGGGTCTGACTACCGACCACCTTGTCTACCACGGCGACGCATTGGCAAGGTCTTATGCGCTCTGGAAGGAGCAGAAGGCCGGCTTCTTGTCCACGTTCCCCTTCGGCATCTTCGCCTACGCGCGTCTTGACGAGCGCCTTGCCAACTCCGAGATCTGGAAGTCCGCTCCCCGGAAGGAAGGCCGTGACCCTATGGGCCTGACCTCGAAGCAGCCCCAGGTTGAGTTCTTTACGACCGAGTGCTATGGTGGACCTAAGCAGTTCGACCAGTTCCCTGCTGATGGCAAGCACGCGTTCAGTATGATTGCTGAGCTCTTCGCGCCCAAGTCGCGCGGTACTGTCACCCTGCGCAGCGCAGAGGCCACAGCCGTCCCTGTTGTTGACTGCAACTACCTGTCTGACCCACTGGATCTTGAGGTTCTTGCTGAGGCCTGTGCTTTCGGCAACGAGATCATCACGGAGGGTGCCGGCACCAAGGATATTGTCAAGGGCTCATGGCCCTCTGCCCTGGCCCATCACAAGTACAAGACCCGAGACGACTGGAAGGAATATGTCAAGGACAGTGCGACCACTTGCTACCATGCTAGCGGAACCTGCGCGGCCGGAAAGGCTGATGACCCCAAGGCGGTTGTTGATGAGAAGCTCAACGTTCGGGGAGTCAAGGGCCTCCGGGTTGCCGATTGCTCCATCATGCCCACCGTGAACAACGGCCATACCCAGATGCCCGCTTATGGAATCGGCGAGAAAGCGGCCGATTTGATCAAGGAGGCGTGGGCTCCCACAGCGGAAAAGCTGTAACGCTGTTGATCATCTGAGAAGTTGGCGATAAAGTAAATACCCTAACAGACATGGCGTCTCCAAGTGATTTCCCACAGTATTGCAATCTCTTCTACACCGATTGTTGCTCGACGATCCTCCACATTGCGTGCCCTGACGGACATGGTCAGCTCGCGGACCTCGGCATTGTCTGAACGTTGCATTTCGTTGATCATGATCACGATCGCAAGCAAAGTTGCAGAACGCTGTGGAGTTCGCTCTGCTTGTGGATCTCATGATTGACGCGACCAGGCCAGGGGAACATGCTCCAAACCGTTGTGCTGATCACTTTAGAACATTGAGATCTTCCCCCATGCTGACTAGTAGAAGTCCCCATCATAACTAACCCCTGCGCCTCTGCGGTTCCCGGAACGTTCTGAATATCCACTTCGCACTCGACTACGGTCGCACCTTAGGGTGGAGTCGGCAAAAACCGCAAATAACCAAAATCCAAAAACCCCTCACTTATATCAACACCTCCCAATCGGTCAATCCGTACGCAAAAATGCCACCAAGAGTGTCCCTTAAGCCTTATAAAGAAGAGATACAGGCTCTCTTTAAATCAGGCCTTACCTAGCAAGAGATTCTAAATCAATTTAATACCTAGCAAGTCGTACGGCACTAACCCGTTATTAAGCTACGGACCTTATAGACGCAACTACAAGCTTGGGGCTTTTCTCACCGCATTAACCTCGATGACTTTATTAAGGATATCTTTAAGTTTTCTTGTTTTAATCTCGTACGCAAACACACACACACACATATACACAGCACTCTAGATAGCTTTAAGCCGATAAAGCCCTGGTTAATAACCTTATGTAGAGGCACTAGAACAATAGCTAGCACCTTTACGCGGTGTTCTAGGTTAGTAGCTATAGTTACTTATTGTGTATAAGGTCCCTAGTAAAGTAAAGACTAGCCGACTTTTATTTAAATTGAGCTTTGTGTATAATTAAATAGATTAAATTATTATATGTGTGTATTATTAATGTTGTAAGGGCCTGCGGGGTTTTTAGTGCTTAGGCCATTTGCGGTTTTTGCCGACTCCACCCTAAGGTGCCACCGTACTCGACCGCCGCCATGGGGCTGCGGGTATAAGAGGGCAAACGGTGAAGCCGCCAGAAAGCGCCGATCATTTAGGCAATCGGTGCGGCGGCGTGGTTCAACTCCTCAACGTAACAGCCAAGTTCAGAATGGTGAGTGCGCAGTTTTCATGAAGAGTGATATGTCATTATACCAGAAAAGAGGGCTGCAGAAAAACAAGCCCAGCCAACGTACGTAGTGGTTTCGGTTCAGTTTGAGTCTCGGGGCGGTTTAGTAGAGCCGCAAAGGATGCCATGTTCAACTTATACGTCCACCTCAGTGAAGCGAATAGCGACTATGATTTCCGCACTCGTAGCATCGAGTCCAGCCTGTCGCAGCGAGACAAATGATCGATTGGGTCATTATGTATTGTGTTACAGTACTGAATCTATGGCCCAACAAAAGAGCTATCCCTACTCCCCCGAGGTATCTCAGAAGCCTATTCTTCCCAGCCAAACAGGTTTGCCGCATTTGCATCTTACACAGTCCCAAGACGATTGGCATTCCTTTTGACCCTCTCCTTTATTCTTGCCCTTTCACATTCGGTCATTAGTATATTCCACTGTCACTGTCTTGGTCTGCATAATAGCCTGCTTGCTCGTGCCATCAACAATCGCCTTTTCTGAGTCGCTGTCCCCCCAGCCAATGTGATCGTCACCATGCCCTCCGCTTATCTTACTGTCTGCGCGCCCTGAAATAGGCCCTAGTGCAAACGCCTCGGATGATTGGCCCTGTTCTGGATCGAACTGCGAGTATTGATGGCGGTCGCGACGGTTCTGAGAAGTTGGCACGAGGACTCGACTGGGAGGTTTCGAGTTCTCTGCTGATTTGCCCGATTTGCCATATTTGCTGGTGGTTTTGCTGCCATATCGAGACTCGCCAATAAGCTTGGGAGCGACGTGCTTGAAAAACTTTCGCAGTGTTGGCATCGAGGCACAGGTGATGATTAGGTTGGCTTCGACAATACTAGAACTCGAGTTAGCATTCATGCCATGTAAGGCTGCTCTAAACAATACTGGAGCTCTGTAGACGAAGAAGTACTCACATCCACACACTCGCCCAGGCAACCACCCAGGACGCGTCCAAGGTCTGTAACATTTGCGGCAAGATGGAAACTCGGACGATGGAGGTAACGACCGTCAACGATCCGATACTAAAGATCACCAACAATCCGATCTTTTGCCTGAATGGAATCTGAAGCTTGATGACCATCGGGATCGGCAGTACGAAAAGAATGACATCGCTGATAATGTTCGCCACTGCGGTTGCAATGTATAGACTTGGCCGGTTGATACACTCACCACCAGCGATCGTAATGTCCCAACTCTTGGCAACGGGGTCGCATGCAAAGATGACAGAGAAGAATATGCCGACAGTATATCCGACGATGAACACAACGGTGGACCAGATTGTGATCTTGAACCAGCGCTGAGGAGATAGTCGGAAGTAGAAGATGAGGAGTGCGATTTTGGCCAAGGAACCGCAGACGATGTAGATGAAGGCGGCAAGATACACGTCCTAATACTGCGTCAGCGTTCTGTTGCATAATAGCCACCTGAGCGTGTCTAAACCAACCAGCAAATAGGAGTTGAACTTATCGATGGGAATCTCCCACGCATGCACTCCGCCAGCTCCTGTTGCAAACATGTCTACAGGGAGCAGTTAGTTAGTCTCCTCACCACAGGTTCATGGTTTGCACTTACGAAGACATAGTGCTATTGTTGCGATAGCCAAGATCTGTGATTGTCTAAATTAGCATTCGATCATTCCTATTCCTTTGGCCAACGGGCCATGCTTCGTGGCATCGCCATCTTCGAGCGCTAGTATTTGCATATTTGACGACCCGTCGTGGACGGCTATTGAAATAGCCCGCCAGGTCGAAACCACGGACGTCGTTGGGAAGACTCGATACTTACATAGGACACGATGAGAAGAACTATTCCAACGTCAGCTTTTTGACCTTGCCGTGTCGGTCCCAATGACAGTTGCCAGCCTTGATTGTTCCTATGCATACGAAATGCGAAGTGCACTCAGCCCCAGACCCGCAAAGTGCCAACAGGCAGTGGCACGAACCAACAGCGAGCATCATGAAGCAGGGAGTGGAATGTGGAAAAGCTGAAAACTCACTGTCGTCGATTTGTACGCCTCCCGTGAGGAAGAACTTGACGTACAGTCTCTGGGAGAGGAAGAGAAAGCTCAAGGCCATGCCGAATCCTGCGACATAGTAGGCCTCGGGCACGCCCTGTCTCTGTGGGTTGTCGAAATCAACCACATAGCCCTTTGGGGGCGGTAAAACCACCGGTACGCCATCCACAACGCTCATCTTGACAAGTATGAAGCTGTCTACATCCACGAACTTGCTGGGTCCTTGGCAGAATAAGCGACAGTCTGGAGGAGGGCCAGATCGAAAGGTTGAACACGAATTCAAAGTGTCCCAAGGAGTGGCCGTGAGCTAGTTGAAATGTCATTCGGGGAAATATTCGTGACCCTGGCGGCTCCTACCATGCCGCCGGCCTGGCATCGAGGTGTCTGGTGGCGTTGCCCCTGTGCAGCATCTGGAAGTTGAAGGATGCCGCCACTAGTAGACTAGGCCTTATCCTCTGCCACCTCCGTTCTTTGCTTGCCAAGATCCCGAGTATCAAGCCAAGCCCAGGGAAAGCGGAGTTGGGAGCACTCTGCAACCCGGCCTAACCGAGGACCGATGGCCGGTGCCTGGTGAACGCAGATCCCGCGCAGCAGGATACTCTATACTTGGAAGAATGACACGATTTCGATGTCTCGTATGCTGCAGGATCCAAGATTAGTGGTCGGGGTACTCCGTACTCCTTCATACAGCGTATAATACAACTGTGCTAAGTCTGAACTTGGACAGGAGTGTCCTACAGCACAAGCAAGCATCTTCAACTTCCCCTTGACGCCACGAGGAGTGCCAGGAACCAGCGCAACGGATACCGAGGCCATGTAAGCTGCAGTTCCTGCTTCTGGAAACCAAAGTGAAGGTCTCGGGTTGATCTTGCGACGTCATCCCGCAAGCTCAGAACCACAAGGTCGGGTTGTCCAATCACTACAATGATCATCCTACTGCGCGATTCAGTCGCGTTTCCAGGACCCTTTGAAAGTCATGTCTGTGATAAACCAGTCAGCAGGCGCCTCACAGTCTCTTTGCAACGCTGACATGCTACGTACGTGGTACGTGCGACACTCCATACTCTTTCCCTCTCGATTCTTTAGTAGCAATTAGATTACGACCAGGATTTGTATTTACGCACCGGATATTATAGCCCAGGTCTATCATAATTAACTCGCTCGTCATCTGGATACTAAAAAAGATGCATTATGCCAGGATATAACACAGGCATTGCTGTAGCCAAGACGTCGGAGCAGAGTGTGGACCGGGCGGCGCTGGGGCCGGTCTCGTTTTAGCGCAGCCAGGGGCTTACTGTAGGTTTCAGGCAGCACCATAATGGGTTATTCAACCGCCATCCGCGGGAAGAGAAAATTCAAGGATGACAAACGAGCCTTCCCCTTACGGAGTAGTCTACTGCTCATGCCAGGCCAACCCCCGGGCCTCTTTGGCAGAAATCCTTGTGTCCAATCTGATCACCATCTGTGGGGGCCAAGAAGCCGAAGATGGAGCAGTTGCTGGGATCTTTACCTGCCTCCTCGGCACTAAGCTAACATCCGCTGACAAGGGTCCCCGGACACGGGCCGGACTCAGGCCCAGCCGGGTTTTGTCAGGGCTAGGACGTGCGTGGATACTGAAGCCGTCGACGTCGGAGACAGCAACCGGGCTTCGTCAAGCCCCTGTGCGTGGATTCTTTCGAACCTTCGTCAGCGCGTCTCACGAATTGGTTCGTCAAGAACCCGTTACATTTGATCTCCAACTGGAGTTCTCAAGGCCGCAGATCAGCGTATAGTTAACCGAAGACATGTCAAGGTGTTCATCCCCCCCCTCAACCCCATCGGCTCGGTTCCCAACCATTTCCATATCCTGACCATGTCCCCGGGCTGATGTACTCATGCCGGTAGACCTTCGGTCTCAGTTCCGTAGTTCAGCTAGCCCCGTAAATCCCCCGCTGGTCTGTGACGGTGACGGCTAGGCCAACAGAGGGATGCCTCCTCATCCTCCGCCCCCTCCGGTCAGCACGGCTTTGTACCTCTTGGCATAGCCTGTTATGCCCGGCTGGGATCTAAGCCTTGGTTAGCTCAAGAGCAGGTCGCTCAAATAAGGATGATGCTCCTCGTCTGTGAACTGCAGATCGTTACCTTCTCCCATTCTGACAGAAGGCCTATCTCCCTCACTCTCGTTTCTTCCCAACGCGGCGCCTACGTTGTATTGTACGCGTCGAAGATCACATTCGTTTGAATTCACTCCCTGTTGCGTCTTACTCAAGGCCTTCTTTATTAATCACGATCATGAAGCTCAATGTCCTTGTTGCTGCAGCGGCATTTAGTGCCACAGCCGTTTCAGCCAACCCTGCGACCTGCTATCGATGTGTAAGTGAAATATGCTCTTCGTCACCAACATCCTCGACCCTCCCTCCTTGCGCCATCATACCCTGATATACATTCGATGTGAGCTATTGCTTCCATCGCCTCGTTCACGCAGACCCTCACAAAGACACTGTCACCATCCTTATTAGACTCTAAGTCATGACTGACCATATGTCACCTCAGTGCGCTGCCTTAGCCAAGGCCGGCCTCTCCGATAAGATCATTACCGAGAAGCAGGCGCTCTACGATGAGCGAATGGGCTCTTACTGGTCCGTTAGCGCTGCTCTTCGACCTGACTGCATTGCCCTGCCGAGGACTGCTGAAGATGTCTCCAAGATTATAAAGGTCATCACCAAGAATAAGTGCAAGTTTGGTATTCGAGGTGGTGGCCATGGTAGTTTCCCCTTGTCCAACTCGGTTGACCATGGCATTACCATCGACTTTGGTAAGTGAGCGTCTGTTGTTACTCTGGCTCAATAGGACTTCAATGTTCGTCGACTCCTTGTTAACTATCCAAAGGTTACATGAACGGCACCACGTATGATGAGGAGAAGAACCTCGCCCGTGTCCAGCCTGGTGGTCACTGGCAAGATGTCTATGATACCCTTGCCCCTCATGGCCTTGTCGTTGCTGGGTACGTCGAGTTGATATTCAAATTAACCGTAAATTGCCTCTTCTGACACTTTAACTAGCGGGAGAGCAGGAACCGTCGGCACGGGAGGCTTCACCAGTGGCGGAGGAAACTCGTTCCATTCTGCTTCACATGTTAGTTCCACCGACTTCCGAAGGCTCTTGGGTGCCAACGCTCACATATTTTGAAGGGAATGTCATGCGACACAGTGGCCGGCTGGCAGGTTGTGCTTGCCAACGGTGACATCGTGGAGGCCAATGCCAACGAGAATGCCGATCTCTGGCAGGTAAGTGTCGTTGAGATTGTAACATGGTTGTCGACGCCCATGCTGACTCTACACTCATTCAGGCATTGAAGGGTGGCTCGGGCAATCTTGGCCTCATTACCCGTATGGACATGGTGCCTATCGAGTTCGAGGACCGCAAGAATCCCGTCGTCTGGGGTGGCAACCTGCTCTTCAAGCCCGAGTCCGGTCCCGCTGTCATCGACGCCCTCGTTGACTTCACCGAGAACGTGAAGAAGGATGAGAATTCCAGCAGCATCGTCTACTGGGCTTACCTTCCTGCCATTGCTGGCGGCACCATTCTTAACGCTGCTATTGAGAATACCAAGGCCAAGGTTAAGCCCCCTGCCTTCGACGGCTATTATGCCGTCGAGAACCGTCAGCAGGATACTACCAAGGTTGATAAGATGAGTGCCGTGACCCTCGCTCTTGGCTCGGGTCAGCCTGCTGGTTTCCGCAACATCTGGTTTACCAGCTCCTTCAAGAACAATGCCGAGATCATGAACTACGCCGTTGAAAAGGTTACCAAGCTCAACCAGGACCTTGAGGCGCTCATGCCCAGTGCCGAATCCAAGCTTAACACCCTTTGCATGTTCCAGCCCATTACCAAGTCCATTGCCGAGAAGGGTGTTCAGAACGGCGGCAATGTTATGGGTCTTGACAAGTACACCGAGGATGGCAACGCTATCATGTTCCTTCTCACTTGGGCCGCCCACGGCGAGAAGAATGAGAAGGCCGCTCTCCCTCTCCTAAAGGCCTACATTGACGACGTCGAGGCCAAGGCTAAGGAGCTGGATGCTTGGTTGCCCTGGAAGTTTGTCAATTATGCCCACAGTACCCAGGATCCCCTGTCGACAGTCGGCGATGAGGCCTTGGCCAAGCTGCGGGCCGCCAGCAAGAAGTACGACCCAGAGGGCGTTTTCCAGAAGTTGCGGTCCTCTGGTTTCAAGATTCCTTTTTGATTGGCAGCAGCATGCATCAATAGGTAGTCCAAATTGAGAGAAGTCATGTAGCTCCTGCGTCTCTTAAACGACTCTGGTGTTTTGAACACTTGTGTGTAAGCCCCTGAGTTCTCGGTTGACTCAGAATCAAGATATCTGTTTCCTTGAGGGTGCCCAGCTTCTTGCTCCCAGTTAATAGCTACCTAGTGTTGCATTTTGCGCAGTGCCTTAGTTCCCAATATAGCAGGTAGCTTTGGAGACACTAGCGCCATCCTCTGGATGGCTTCGTGTTCTTGGGTTCATCATTGGCGCAATTTTACCCGTGGTAACTCTGAGTAAATATCCCACCCGCTCAGCTTCGGCAACAAAGAGGGGAAATAAGGTAGCCGTCACTGGGGAGAACAGTACGCTTATTATACCCATAATCGAAATCAAGCCTTTTACTATGCATGTGAAGGCTATTTGAGGCTTGAAGGCACTGGTTCAATGCAGCTGTGACCTCTTCAAGAAGTGGCTAATGTGTCCTGTGGCACTGGACTCGATGCCTGAGTTGTGTGGACATTCAAAGAAATAAGTACATCATTTTGCATTGAGCTCTCCGAAAGGCAGCTCACATAAAACGAAGTATGAATAGATGACTTTAGCAATGGCGTCTAATGGGCATGTGATTATCGCAGATGGGCAACATTGTTGAATGCATTGTGAAAACTTTGTGGCCTTCTACCGACATAGGCGTCAGACACCTTCGTTGGGGTTGTGATACGGGATTAAATCCATCAGTGTATGCCGATTAGTCGACACACACTGGTTATGTCCTATGGTAATCAAGGTTAAGCCATTACAAAAGGCTGATAATCAACTAAAATCGCCGTTCAGCCAACACCGATACAACAATCGAGGGTTTCCAGAGGTGCGAGAGCAGTATCGTCGTCGCCGTTCTTAGTGCCACACAAGAGATTGGACCCGGTATTCTTTCTGAAGATCGATACTTGGCTGCCATGCTCAGTCGTCATAGGAGCGGGTTGGTCATTGTTAAATCATGGGCTTGGTGAAGGAGAAAGACAAGGTCCGCAAGTCAAAGGCCGCCAAGCGTCAAGTGGTATGCCAAACCCTCTACAGCGAGGGCCGAGTCATTCGGATACGAACAAACAATCAGACTGCGGCATAGTATTTCTTGTCGAAACGAGCTCAAGAGTCTCAGAAAGCTTTTAGGGCCTCCATCTGACATGAAGTATGGGAAATATTAGAAAATCTGCATGAAATTGATGTGTAGGCTGCGATATCTCAGGTTTGCTAGTCGAGCCCAAAGAAAATCATATCTTGGTACTTGAACCATCCCAAAATCTCGTCTTGCAGTATTTCGCTTCGCGTATGCATCTCACTCCGAACCAAAGATGCGAGGCCAGTAATTGTAGAGGATGCAGGTGTCGACGCAGGTGCTGACAGTGAGCCCTGCAATGATATATCGCCGAGTCTGGGGCGAGAGGCTACGCCACCGCCAGCTCGCGCCTCTGGTGATGGATGGAGCGCTCTCAGAAGCTAGAGGTTTGAGCAAGGGCGTGGCCGTGGAGAAGTTATTGCGAGCGGCCTGAAATGCAGGGGAAGAAAGGCGGCTGACAAGAGTGGGCAACATCGTGATTGTGATATGATGCCGACAGTAGTGTTGTAGGGTTTCGCTATCGGAGATGGAACGTGGAGTTGTGTGAATGTTTGTGTGTGAAGCTTGTCTGATTGCATTTCTAAAAGAATCCAGGGTTCTATATATACATGTTCAATATTGAACATGGCGATGCCGTTATCCTTAACCGTAAGGCCGGTAAGGGCTAACGATCGCTGACTCCCAATCACAACGCCTCAACGTAAAACGACCATTACTCTTATCATCACGCATAACTCCATCAGCCACCCGGACGCTTCGGTCGATTAATTGTCAGCGGTTTGAACGGCTTGCGCAATCGATCCATGGACGGCGCAGGACCTAATCCCACTGGCCGCCTCACACCTCCTTGAGGCTTGGCCGACATGAAGGTTGTCGCATGAAGGCTTGAAGCAGGCCGGTTAGGCACCGACTTCTCTTCGTCGTTGCGATTCTCCCCTTCTGCCTCATCCTTTGGCGGTGGTCGTGGTGGAGAACTAGAAAAGCAGGCATAAGGTTTTCGAGGACCGCCTTCGCCTACCTTGGGGATGTTCGGTTTCGTCAGAGGTCGAGCCGAGGGGAGTTTGTGGTTTGCCAGTTCTGGGTCAATGAGTGGTATTTGTTGTTCGGAGCGCGTTGGCATTCCTGCTGGCATGCTCTTATGTCGCAACAGGGCAGCTTGATAGCGAGCTTGTGCGAATGAGTTGGTCTGTTGTTGCTTTGGTTGCTCTGGTGTTGGTCGAGATACATTTGGCTCTTGATTGAGCCAACCAAGCATGCTTTTCTGACCTGTCCCTAGTCGAGTCATCCCTTTCTTGGGGCGTGGTTTCGAAGTTAATGATTGCGGTGCGGTCACCGCTGCTACGTCGAGTGCAACCTTGTGGGCTCCGGCGGTTGTGAAACCCGGCAATGCAGAGGCAGTGAAATCAGAGGACTGTTCCATCGTCGTTATATATTCTCTCTGCCAAGGAAGTTCGTCCGCCTCGTCGTAGGAATCATTTGAGTTTGAGGTACGCTGGCGCTTCGGTGCACGGGAGTAATGTCGACCAGAATCTTCGTCGAACCGATCTGTGTTCTTAGAATCAAAGGGGTCGACAGGGAAGGCATCGTCCTCGGGGGAGAACATGGGAGGCAATTTGCCGAAAACGGTCTTCTCGGTTGGTGCCTCCCTACCGAGAATCTTGGCTGCGCTCTCAATAACCGCTCGGTCGAACGATGGACCCTTCTTCGCAAAGACTTTCGATGCAAACGGGGCAACAAACGGTGAGAGCTCAACCTTGCTGCTCATCCCTTGCGAGCCATAGAGCGGACAGCTCAGATACAGCAGAGCCTGGGCTCGGGTCATTGCAACGTAGAGTAGTCGTCGTTCCTCGTCCGTATCTTCGGACCTCGCATGCGGTATTGACCCGCTGTATACTGATGGGACAAAAACAATGGGCCATTCCAGTCCCTTCGCTGCGTGAATTGTCGAGATTGTTACCAGAGATTTCTGATCCTTTGATCCGTCATTCTTTTGCGCATCTGATGCTAACGAGATGTTCGCCAGAAACCGCCCTAGCATGTCATCCTCTTTAACTTGGTCCAGGTTGTCAATTTCGGGGAGCGCATCCTCCTCCGGTGTGCCAAAATCTCTCATAAAATCACTGACCAAGTTGATGAATTCTTGGACATTGGCCCATCTCTGCTCGTGTTCCTCCGAGTATTCTTCCTCCAAGTACTTCTTGAAGTCGAGTAGGGCTATCAGCTGCTCTATCAGATGAACCAGAGTGACGGGGCTGCTCTGACTGATTTGATCTGACTGTTTTCGAAGACTTGAGATGATCCGGATAAGCTCTGTATTGAGCTTTTGTTCCATCTTTGGTCTGATATTAGTAGTTGCTTTGCGACTGCCCCTGCAATGTTTCAGTATCAAGGTCCAGAGGCTCATGTTAGTTTGTTCCGCCTCTTCGAGCAAGGACTTGATTGTGGCCTCTCCAATGCCTCGTCGCGGCACGTTGATGATCCTTGCCAGCGCGTCGTTGTTTTCGGGTTGGTTCACCACGCGCAAATAATCCACCAGCACTTTAATTTCCTTTCGTTCGTAGAATTTGTGGCCACCGACCATTCGGTAAGCGACGCCGGCTTTTCCCAAGGCAGATTCGATGTGTCGCGAGAGGGCAGCTGATCTTAGAAGAATTGCTACATCCTCGTACTTCAACATCTCCCCAAACATCATGACAGCTCGCTTAATTTCAGAAACGATCCATTCGCCTTCCGCAGCCGAGCTCTTCAAGGTTCTAAGGACAGGTCGCGCACCCTTAGTGTGGACCGGTAGCAGAACTTTTTGGTATCGCTTCTTGTCCTGCTGGATAACGTTGAGCGATACGTCGAGGATGGATTGGGACGACCGGTAGTTCTCCTCCAGCGAAATCTCGTCCGTGTCGGGGTAATCTCGTAATAAGCGGTAGAGATTTCGGATTTCGGCCGAACGCCATCCATAAATGCTTTGGTCGGGATCGCCCACGATCGTGATTCGATGGTTCGCTTGAGCAAAAAGCTTCATCAGTTCATACTGGATGCCGTTGGTGTCCTGGTACTCGTCGATGAGGACGGTTTGAACATTGGAGACACAAGCAGGGTGGTCTCTTAGTAACTCGACACATTTGACCAATAGATCGTCGTAGTCCAGCAAGTTCGAGCGTTTGAGCTGGGCCTGGTATTCCTGAAAGCACGTCTTAAGTGCCGGGTTCTCTGGTTGCTTCTTGGTCCTCTGCGACGGAGCTGGAGCAGCATTTGGCCCTTTTGCCTTCTCTTTGCTGATCCATGATTTGGCATACAGAGGCTCGATGCCAAGCTCCAGCCTTTTACATATTCTCTGGATAATCGCCTTGGAGTCTCCGTCGTCCGCAATGCCGAATTTTGAATCCAGCCCAATGCGATTCCCGTATATGGCCAGGTACCGGCGAGCGATCGAATGAAACGTTCCGAGCACGATTCTCTTTTCGCATTCTTCACCCAAGGCCTTCCCAATGCGCTCCTTCATTTCTCGGGCGGCTTTAACGGTGAAGGTCGCGACGATTACGTCGGAGGGGCGGTAGCCGACGCATTGGACGAGCCATACCACGCGAGAAGTGAGAGTATGAGTTTTTCCACTGCCAGGGCCAGCCAGAATGGCAACAGTATGGGCAGGAGAGACAACAGCACGGCGCTGCGCCTCGTTCAGCGAGTGGAGGATCGCATGTTCGGTGTTCGAAGTCGACATGCTGGGTACGTGGACAGGTCCACGCGTTGATGTCGTTTGCTCGAGGAAGAGAGCGTCATCGAAGTGTTTTCTGGCCCATGTGATATTATTGAAGCATAAATGTGTAAATCAGTAAATTAGTCGTCGGTTTCAGTGTCGCATCAAGTCGTCGAACATGCGCGGCGCGTTGATAGCCCACTCTGTTCCGCGACGCGAGAGAAGACTTCGCGACGTCATGTGACCTCTGAGTTAATTTCTAAGCTTCACTACAGGGTGATCTCCTCACGCTCGGCCTTCAAAGACCATGGGCACAAATGCCCTGCCTATGGATTTCTCATTACTTTCCAATGACCTATTTTAATGTGTGGGATGTTTTGTATGGCTTCCTCCTTACCCTATCATTAGACTACCGTCAGGACTTCGTTGAATCAGCTCTCGATTCGGCTCTTTCACAGCTCATGTCGACCGCTCATTCTGCAGACAGATATTCGATTGAGAGCAAAGGTAAACATGAAGCTGTGAAAATTAATATACTCGTCCTCGTCGAATGACTGGTCTCACACCGCCGATCGCACTGCTTTTGTTCTCGGTCACTATCACCATCACTTCGTCCCATCACTGTCACCGACTACAAAAGTACCACCATTGTGATAGAGAGCCTACGTTGCAACAGCATCCTTCTGGCTTATACAATATCATCGATTCTGAGCTGGGCACCATGTCCACCGCATTATATTCACCCTTTGCTCCAGTGTCATGGGACTTACTATTGGGATGGGGGAATTGTGATAGTCAGAAGCCAGCGAGCAATCAGCAACCACATCACCAAAGTCACTTCCACGAGGGTGACATGAAGCTTTAGCCGTGCGATTGTAGTGCGACTCTCGACAGCAGGCGCCAGTGATGAGTATTTCTATTCGAGGGGACCAACTGCACCGTCGCTCGAAAGCTGCCGAGCAACGTGATGTCACACCAAGACGAGCATCTCATTCGAAGATGTCGGCACATCACATGATGAGAAACGGGTTGGATACCCCCACCACGATGCAAGGCCCGAGAGTGCGGGCAACGCGAGAGACGCAGACAATTGGGCCTCGAATTGAGGCCCACGGCCCCTGGTTAAGGGGATGGCTGCATTGTTACTTGGACAATGGAGGTGTGGAATGGCTGATCATTGAAGGGTTGGACCACACAGATCCAGGAACATTCAAGTTGAGCAAACACATCCATCGACGAGTGTCCGTGGTCGTGGAAGAGTGTGGCTCGCCCCGCCCCGCCCCGGGGCCCCCAAAACCAGAACTTGTTAGGACCTCTCTCGACCACAGAGAGTCTTGAAAAGCATCAATGCCCATTGCAATCCTGGTCCTTGGGATTCCAGAGCCAGCAAGAGGTTGAATGTAGGTCGAGGTGGATATTGGTGGTTGGTGGGTGGGGCTGACCGCCAATCAGCCGCTAGCACACTATATTGCCCAGCGGTTAACCATCCAACCACATCTCATAGACGGCCTCGTCACACTTTCACGCGCACATCTCGGCTGCAAGCTCTCTGTTGCCATCACCAAGGGTCGGGGCCTATTCTCGGACGCTTCTCATGCGTGTGCCACCCATTCGACGACTGCCAGAGGGCCGGCGCGGCCTGGAATCCCGGTCCCTCGTGCGTCCCAGCGACTCAGCGTCCAGCCCTCGAGTCCAGCGGCTAATGTCGAGTGACGGGCGATCATCACCAGGCCGCTATATACCCTATTGATGCCGCAAGTTCCGTCTTCCGTGCATGATGTTCTTCTCAAGTGTTTCGTCTCATCGTGTTCAGGAGGTCGCACCACACAAGCTGGCTCCTCCATAAAGCAAAAGGTGCCTCGCCTCGACGTCGTCCCCACGATGCTTCTTGAGCGTGCCCGCTTCTCACTACTACTCAGTCTGCTTCTGCCTCTGTCGTTCCCTTCAAGTGCTCAGCCAGATCCTGCTCTCTCCTTGGTGCTCGACGCCCGAGGCAACGGACCCAAAGGCACAGACGAACCCATTCCCGGAGGACCTCTGAACGATCCGGCCTATCTGCCCGCTCAGATCGGTGGCATAGTTGGGGCATACGCTGTTTCACTGGTGCTGGTCGCCATTACACTGCTTGCCCTGTCCAAGAAGCGCCGCGAACATATTGCAGCTGGAATCGACGAAGTCGACTTTGAAGTGCGAAAAGATATCACTAGTCCAGACTTTCCGCCCTCTGTTCCTGCAGCCCTGAATATCATCACCCAGTCGCCAATTATCAAGCCAATTTTCCAGGACCAGTCAGAACCTGACACCCCGAACCCGTACATCTACCCATCGCCAGCTTCAAGCGTTGGAGCTCCCGGAATCAACCCCTTCGTTGATCAGCGAATCGTGGCAGCCGACAGAGTCATGGCGCAATCTCAGCTCGAAGACATGTACAAGCACGTGCTGGAGCACGAAGACGCCAAGAAGCGAGGAGTCGTGTATGAGGTTCCCCTCCCGCCCAGTGCCACACACCAGCTACAGCAGCCTCGCTCCTCGGCCTCGATGTCAGTCTTGTCTCTGAAATCCTCGTCATCATCCAAGAAGGAGAGGAACAAGCCTGCTACCCTTAACCTCACGGCCTCTCGCGAAGAGAAGACTCAGTCAAGGGCTTCCTCACTCCTCTCCGCGTTGCGATCACCAAAGAAAAAGGCCATGAAGGGCATGAGCATCTCGTCGCCAATCATGACGCCCCAGACAGGCGAATTCCCCCGCCACGAATCGCAAGAGATGGGCGCAATCCCACCCCGACACTATGCCCCGGCAGCTCCGCCTCCGGTCCCCACTGACCAACCTCTGTACTCACCGGCGGTGCCGGCTAAGACTCATCTACCGACGCCAGACGTCTCCCCCGAGAGTGTCCAGAGCATCGACGAGCGCATCGGATCTCAGCTTCCTCCTGTCGGCCACGCCCGGACTGTGTCACACGCGCCCACTGAATACGACCCTCAGTCGGCGACTTCGGAGCACTCTCAAGCGCCGTTGGTCGGCCTCCCGTCGTCTCCAAAGCCAGGTTCTCGGTTCCCGTCTCTTCCGTCATCGCCCAAGCCAGGACAGTCATTCCAGCGCGCCAACGCACCTACGGCCGTCCGCACCGGTGGCTCCCTACCCTTGCGTGCCTACGAGCCTGCTTTGGCTTCGCCCAACACCATCTCCCGAACCACCAAGCAGACGGTGTTTGAGAGGAGGGGCCCTCTGTCACCCAGCGGGGCCATGACTCCTTACACCGCAGGTGCAGTACCATATTCGCCTTACCAGCCCTTCACACCGTGCGTCCCCTTGACGCCGTCACTCGTGACCAAGGAGGACCGGAAGAGGATGAAGCGTATGGTGCCCAAGACCCCTACCCTGGAAATGGTAAGGAGCTCGGACGATATTTGGTAAACGAAACATGTTTGGGAGTTGGCAAGGTGATTTGCTGTTTCTTGCATTACATATTTTCCTAGATGTCAAAACGGTGCCTCCGGTTGGACGGCTACCTTCATGTCACCATGACTTTGGATCTTCTTGGCTGGAAGCCCTGTGCATAGAGCCGGCCGACAGGCCTGCTGGGAGGTAGTAGGGATAGGAAAGGGTCGGGGCATATTTGCATAAAATCTTTGTATATCTCACCAAAGTTGACTTGCATGGACTTCTGAGGTTGTCCAGGCCATAGCACTGCATATGCGGTGCTGCTGAGGAATACGATGCATTAATTTCTCTCTGCAATCTGGGGTACATGTCATCTGTATGTGTAGGTTGTCTAAGGGTCGGATCGCTCGCTAATCGAAGAAGAATAGGATGCAGTGGCATTCGAAAACGAACAAGCGCCAGGACTTGAAGGTGACGCAACTTGATCTTCGGGATATGGTCCTAGGGCGCCCCTGGATCCAGATATCGGATCACGGCCATTTCGTGGCGGCGGGGTAACATATCTGGCAGTCGTTGCCGTCGCCGTCGTCCCCGGCGGTACAGTAGAGGCTGCAACAACCTCAGGACCAGGGAGAGGTTGCATCATCAAAACCTAATTTTACTTTATCCTCCTTGGATTGGCAGGAGATTGATCGCTCCCTGGTGGTTGATTGGTATCCATACAGTGAGGGTTGCAACCGTTGCGGGATCGAGGAAAGTCAGCATCTTAACGTGGAGCTCCACTGCCACTAAAACGGGTCAAGTGCTCAGCAAACCGTTGGCGATGTCAGTATTCAAGAGCGTGTGTATGTACTACGTATTGTGGCATGGCATGCCGGGTTTCATTTTGCTTTCGAGTCAAGAAAGGCCGCCCTTGTCTGGAATGCGGTCTCTTCTGTGGGACGAGACTTGTGTGACGGTGAAACTCGCGTGGCTAGGCCGAGACAAATCCGACCCTGCTTGAGACTCTGTCTCTCTCTGCGACAGGCTGCTTGGAGTTGCCGTAACCACTAGAACGGGACCAACAGAACTTGCGTAATTGCTGAGGGCGAAAACTGCCAGGGCTTAAACGTGATTGGGGCTATGAGTCGAGAATATCAAGAGAGGAACCTTGCCGGAAACTCGGGGGGAGACCGGAACACGTACTGTGCGAAAGCGTTCATATTCGGAAAAGAAAAGCTGCACGGCTCCAAGCCCGCAAGCCCGCTCTCTCCGGGGGAGATTTCCGTGCCAATAACCAGGTAGCAGGGCAGCCGCAGCGTTCCCATCCAGCCGCAAAAGCAGTTGGGTAAAAACGCCCTGCGCACTGTACTACAGACAAACATCAGAGCATTCAAACGGAAACAAGTGGGCCCCTGAACTCCTCACGCAGCGAAAAATGGGCTTCGCCAAGCGTGGGCGTCACTGGGCTGATATCCAGGCCCCATCGTACGATTTCCGCTCGTCCTCGTCCCTCTCCTCAAATCGAATTCCTCGCAGCCATCGCTTCGTCTCGGAGCCTCCCTCAATCCCTCATTAACCATCGTCAAGCGTATTGCTCCGTCAGGCCACAATTGCGAGCTCTGCGCTGCTATTCCCTTGCTACAACCCCCGGCCTCTGTCGAACGTTCGGCCATATCCGCCGTCCATCAGCCGATCCCATTCCATCCTACCCCCGGAAGAGACGCCAGACACTACGGCCTTATCAGAGTGCTCCAACGTAGCGTCTACGTCCACGCCTTAGGGACAGAGAGAGGCAGTAACGCGACCGGTCGACGATAGGTAGTCAGCAATCTCTCAATTCTCGCTCAGCGAATCTAAACGAGGGGAGATCTGAGTGAGAGGGCCTCGTATCGCCGGCTCACCACCCAGGCTCTCCCGAAAGGCCTCGCGCCTCACACACCTCGGCCGGCGACACCTTCGGGGCCACCCCAACAACTGGGCCTGGTCCCCCTTCCTATCCCTTCGCCTCTGGTGCCCATCCCGCCCTCAATCAGCCCATCGCTGCTGCATGGTGCTGGCCCTGCCATGCCTGGCTCCAATTACTCCGACATGGCCGACCATGAGTCTTCGAATGGCCTTTTTGGCATACAGGATCCAAATCTGGCCTTCGTCGACGATGGCTCGGTTGTGAAATCTGACCCCTCCTCATCCTCCTCCCTGCCCAACGACTCCTCCCGTCCCCAGACCCAGCAGCAATACTACGACGCCGCCTCATGGCAATTCAACGGCACGCCCCCTTACGACTCGTACGACCCCTCCAGCACCGCTCCTCCCACTCAGACTAGCTATCAGTCTTCTCCCTGGGATCTCACCTTCGGTCAGGATCAGCAGCACAATCTCCAACAGCTGCCTGTCTCTGCCGGCCTTGACAGCCTTGCGGTCACCACCCTCAGCCCCGAATCCATCTACGCCGCTTCCATCCCATCGAACCCGTCCTTGGCACAGGGCAACCTTCAGGATAACGCCGCTCTTCAACAACGCTTCCTCAGCTCCCTGACTCCTACCTTGACTCCTGCCCTGCAGGAGAAGCTGCGCAACATCGCCATGCCGCCTCATCTCCAGTACCACTCCCCCAAGAGCGCCTCCAGCCCTGACTCGGCAATGGGCGAAGCCAGGAGAGGAGTTCTCTCTTCGCCAGACCCTGCCGACATGTCCTCGAAAGCGTCCCGAAAGCGCAAGTCATCTGCCGACCCTGAGGATGAAGAGGAGGAGGAGGATGAAGATGGCAACCAGCCTGTCAAGAAGACGGCTCACAACATGATCGAGAAGCGATATCGGACAAACCTCAACGACAAGATCGCTGCACTGAGGGACAGCGTTCCTAGTCTGCGCATCATGACCAAGAGTGCGCGAGGTGAAGACACGACCGAGGATCGCGAGGAGCTCCACGGTTTGACTCCAGCTCACAAGCTGAACAAGGCCACCGTAAGTCGCGTTGCGTACTTCAACTATCGCACAGCATGCTAATCGTCGACTAGGTTCTTAGTAAGGCGACTGAATATATCCGCCATCTTGAAAAGCGAAACAACCGATTGCTCGACGAAAATGGCGCCATGCAGGCCCGAATCGCCGCCTTTGAGAAACTGTTCATGGCCGGCGCAATGAATGGGGCAATGAGCCCTCTTCAGCAACCTCCCACACCGATCCAGTACGCCCAAGATTCGCAACAATTCGTCGGCTCTCCCATGCCAGCGCCGCAGGACGGCGGTGCTCCACCAGCGGGCATGATTCAGGTCCCCGACGATATGAAGAGGATCATCTCAGCACAGATGGCCGCTGGCCAGCCGTATCCCGTGCCCCAGCAACAGTACCGAGGCGGCAACCCTGCGCTCATCCGACAGCAACAAATCCAGCAGCAACAGCAGATGCAGCAAAATCGGTGGAATAATGCCGGTCCTTACTTCGGCAAACTTATGGTCGGCTCACTTGCCGGCCTGATGATTCTGGAGGCCGTACGAGAGGATGAGGTTAGCAACGAGAAGCCTGAGGGCCGTGGCCTGTTTGCCCTGCCCCTGCACCTCCTGAAGGCCGTGGCGTCCGGTCTGGATTTGAACATCATGGGCTACCATCTGCATACTTCTCTCCGGATAATCTTGCTCCTCGGAACCTTCCTTTGGGTCTTTGTGCCCTCACTATTCGCACAAGCCCAACAGAAGTCCAAGAAGCCACAGGTTGGCGTTCTGCAGGCAGCGCCATCGCTCGCTTCACCAATTCACGTGCGCCGACAGGCGTGGCTCACCGCTATTCAAACTGTTTGGGTTCCTCGTCATAACTTTTTCCTTGAGGCGGCGGCCCTGATCCTCAAGACGCTCAAGCTCAGCCTTCGCAACGCTATTGGCGTTCACGGTTACCAGATGCTCACTGGCTTATCTGAGGAACAGGAGACAGCCCGAGTCAAGGCATGGAGCATCGCTCTGGACTCTCAGCTTGCTGGCGGAGATGTTGAGATCAACAAGAGCCGCCTTGTCCTCACCCTTCTTGCTTCCGGCACTCTCCCTGATAGCCCTATGAGGCTTATGCTCAAGGCTCTTCATATCCGTGTTCTGCTCTGGGACCTCAGCCAGAACAGCCTACACCTCGGCGCAAGTAACGCCATTGCTGCCAAGCTTGCACGGGCCCAGTGGAAGGAGGCCCGGCAACTAAGCCGACTGCTAATCCAGCTTCGCCGTGGATCATCGGAGCAGCATGATGATGACTTACCCGAACACCTGGCTGCGCTTGTTGAACAAGAGTGCGACGATGTGCTCAACGACGATGTTATTCAGCGTGCACACAACCTGGCATTTAATGCCGAGACTACTTATAACATTACAGGTCCCATGGACGGAATGGACTCAGTCGTCGACGACACGGCAATTGGATCCCCTCTGGATGCTATTGCAGCCTGGTGGTCGACTCAAATTCTGCATCGTACCCTGTTGGCAACGATGGAGAAGGACGAGGAGGCCCTGGACACCATGAACGACGACATTGAGCTGGCTATTAAGACTGCCCCGATTGGATCTACCGCGCAAGCTCGAGCCATCGTGGCACGTGCAGTTTTGATTGACAAGGCCCGTGGAGCTAACATCGCCTCGGCCTTGCAGTCAATGGGCAACGAGAAGGTCGACGCCCTCCTGAGCACTTCGATCTGCGTTATCGACTCCAGCTTCCAGGCCTCAACCCCTGATCTTCGTCTTGCTCTCCGCTGCGCTATGGCGATCGCCCACCTTCGACGAGTTGAGTGCACACCGGGCACAACCCACCAAGGCCTCCGCATCATCGAATCTATCATGACACGCGGAAATGCATCCCAAATGTCCCTACTAGGCTGTACCGCAGCTCTCCAGCTGATGGAAGAACTCTACGAACACAAGGCTGCGGCCGAGACGTTCCAGTCCTCCTTGGAGCGGCTATCGGGCGGCCTACGCCTCTGGGTGGGCGGTGCCCCAGGAGAGAAATGCGGCGTCACCTCTGATGTCCGAGAAAAGGTTGTAGACCGTTGTCTGACCATCACCAAGAGCGTGGTGGGTATGGATTCGGATACTGGATACGGCAGCCTTGACGAATGCGAAGACGACGGATGCTAGACGACCACAAGCGAGATGTTTTAGCAAGCGACTTGAACCTACCGATGCATTTTCCTACCCACTCCACTTGATCACCTCTACATGCTGGATTCTATTTTTTTGGACTGCTTAGATGACTTTTGTACGATCATGGGTATTTGTTTTCTTAGAGCGGGGGATCTCGGATATATGGAGTTATACTTGGCACCGGTTAAAAGGAAATCAATACAGGACGGAGGATAGGGACATCCAAAGGACTTGGCACAGCGCAATCGGATTTGTGCCAGTGTTTCGGCGACGACAACAACAACAACAACATTTCATTTATTTCCTTTTTCAAGTACATTATTCTTACCCAGTCCTTTTCATATATTCTCCCGTGGCCTGCAATCCGAGCCACTTATTCTTATAGCGAAAGGACGGACAATGGACTGGTCGATAGGTTGGCCAGCCAGGAACGGCGAAATGCACCTCGACGAAGAGCTCATTTTACGGAGTTGACGCGCTGGGACCCATCGAATCGATATTTGTGACGAAGTATACGTCACGGTGATAGGGATTGAAATACCTGGTGTGTCGAGGGGTATATGTCTATTAATCTACCAACGATATCCTATACAATCAACCCATGATCGAATCTCAGCCGCCGTTACTATATACGCAATCAAGTGATTACAAGCCGTCCCATTGTATTGTTCCCTAACTCCAGACCGTCTTTGTTTGTTTTCATTCATCATCTTTCACCATTCTGGCGCGCCGCCTCCACATCCATTCGCACCGGCCATCAACTCGAGGGGCTTGGTGGACATCTTTGTGCCGGCGATAGGCTTCACGCCTGGCTTCTTACCACGCAGCCCAACAAACTTGATGCGTCGGTCCAGCTCTGCCAGCGGCGCCTCACCAGCCTCACCCTTCTTGACCATCCACTTCTTTGTGCCCAGCGCAGCGTCGAGCTCCTCGATCGGCGGGAGCTTGAGGTACAGCATACCGTCGGCGCGCGCCTCGGCAGGGAACGTGGCGATGGACAGCTTGTCGTCCGTCTTGCACGAGCCGTTGCCCAGGTCGAAGTTGCGCTTGTGGTGCGGACACGAGACCCACGGCGAGGCGGCGGACTTGTCCTCGGCAGGGGCGGCATCGGATGACTTGGACTTGTCGCAGGGCTCCTGGCCGACGAGACCGTCGGAGAGGATGAAGGCGCGCTTGTGAGGGCACATTTGCTGCGTGGCGTAGTAGACGCCCTGGATGCGCCAGACGGCGAGCTGTGTGTCGCCGCGCTTGATGGTGGCCGAGATACCGTTGGGCAGCTCATCGGCGCCCTCAAAATACGACGTCTCGATGACGGGCTCCCACGCCGTCATGGACCATTGATCCTTGAGGCCCTGGAAGTCGTCTGTTGCAGCGTCGCCCACCCAGAATGCGGGCCGCTTCTGTCCGCGATCTGACTCCAGCTCCATGTTGGGCGTCGTGTCCCCCGTGTTGGCGAACTGGCGGAACTTGGCTGCGATGGCAGGCGTTTTGATGGCCTCGACCCACTCGTCGAAGAAGCTGTCGACGAGCTCCTGCATTTGAGCCTCGAGCGATGCGCAGATACCCAGCTTGTCCTCGATGATGACCTCCTGGAGGTACTTGAGGCCACCGGGGAGATTCTCGATCCAGCGCGCAGTGCGCTGGAGCTTGTCGGCTGTGCGGATGTAGAACATCAGGTACCGGTCCAGGATGGTGACCACCTCGGCCGGAGGCACATCCTTTGCCAGTAGCTCGGCATGGCGAGGCTTTGCGCCGCCGTTGCCGCCGACGAAGATGTTGAAGCCCTTTTCTGTGGCGATCAAGCCGAAGCTAATATCATGTCAGTTATCTGGGGGCGATGTAGGAATAGAGGGTCAAAACGTACTCTTTGCTTTGGGCTTCAGCGCACTCACGCACGCAGCCACTGACACCACCCTTGATCTTGTGTGGTGCCCTGACACTCTTGTACCGCTCCTCCAGACGAATGGCCATGCCAACACTGTCACCGATACCGAATCGGCACCATGTAGAACCGACACAGCTCTTGACGGTTCGTAAGGACTTGGCATAGGCGTGGCCGGATTCCAAGCCCGCGGCGACAAGCTGACCCCAGATGTCGAGGAGATCTTGCTTCTTGGCGCCAAACATGTCTATGCGCTGACCGCCGGTGATCTTGGTGTAGAGGTTGTACTTCCTGGCCACCTCGCCAATAGCGACGAGCTTCTCGGGGGTAATCTCTCCACCGGACACACGAGGGACGACCGAGTAGGTGCCGTCGCGCTGGATGTTACCCAGGAAGCGATCGTTGGTGTCCTGCAGACCGTACGTAGTCTTGTCCAAGACGTGCTTGTTCCAGAGCGAGGCCATGATGCTCGCCACTGCAGGCTTGCACAGCTCGCAACCAAGGCTGCGCTTGTCGTTTCCGACCTCACGCATCACCTCCGTTAGCGACTTGAGGCGCTTAACCATGACGATGTTGAACAGGTCGACACGTGAGTAGCTTAAGTGCGGGCAGAGGTAGTTGGTGACCTCGTTGCCCATGGCAGCCATGGTCTTGTTGAAGATGGTGGTGACGAGAGGCACGCAGCCACCGCAGCCTGTACCGGCCTTGGTGCACTTCTTGACGCTGGCGACGTCCTTGCAGGTGCCGTCTTTGACAACCTTGACAATGTCGCCCTTGGTAACGTTGTGGCATGAACAAACCTGCGCATCGTCAGGAAGATCATCGCCACCGTCATCGTCCTTCTTCGCGCCGAGGATGAGCTCGCTGGGAGGAATGTCAAGCTCCTTCATAGACTTGACCATGGGCACCAGCTTGACATAGTCGTTGGTATCGCCGATCATCATTCCACCGAGGAGGTATTTGCCGTCCTTGGTGAAAATGTATTTCTTGTAGATGTTGAGGAAGGGATCCTTGTACGTAAGAGCCTGGACCGACTTTGCTGAAGAAGCGTCGCCGTTGTGTAGATTCTTGGCGAACTTGGGAGGGAGAGACGCAGGACCATCGCGGTCAGCGAAGCAATCGCCAAAGCTGGCCACGTTTACACCGAGCAGCTTGAGCTTGGTGCTGAGGTCAGGGCGCTTGAAGACTCGAGGGGCGTGGAGCTTGGCCTGGGAGAGGTTGAAAGCGAGGACCTCGGCCATCTCAACACCGGGGGCGATGAGGCCGTATGCCATCCCTCGCCAGCTGGCACATTCGCCAATGGCATAGATGTCTGGCATGCTTGTTCTCAGGTCGTCGTTGACGACGATGCCGCCCCGCTGACCGACCTCCAAGTTGGATACCCTCGCAAGGTCATCCCTGGGCTTCACGCCAACGGCGAAGCACAATGTCGAGCAGTCAATCTCTTGACCATCTGCAAAGACCACGCCAACGAGGTTGTTTTGCTCATCAGTCTTGATGCTGGAGACGCCCTTGCCTAGCATGAGATCCACGCCAAGCTGGGAAACCTGATCTGCCACCATCTGTCCAGCAGTCTCATCAATCTGTCTGCTTAGGACCCATTTAGCCATCTCGAGCAGTCTAATCCTGTTGAACCGCTCCATGTCCAGCATGGCCTTGGCGGCTTCGAGGCCAAGTAGACCGCCCCCAACAACGACACCATTGGTTCCACGTTTTGAATCGGCAAACTCGATGAGTTTTTGCAAGTCGTCAATTGTGCGGTAGACAAAGACGCCGTTGGCGTCATGGCCAGGGAGGCCGCGGGGAAGGATGGCGTCCGAGCCGGTGGCTAGAACGAGGATGTCGTAGGGGTAACTCTCGCCATTTGCGCAGGCGACGGTCTTTTCGTCGGTGTTGATGCTAGTGGCTCTGGTGTTGACGTGGCAGTCTAATGATGCTTCTGCTTCCCTATACTGGAGGGTTGTCAGTACTTGCTCAGACATATCTGGAGATATATTGACGTACCCATTCTGCTGGGTTCATATATAGGTTCTCGATTTTCCGGTGGTCGAAGAAACTTGTGAGTCCTACTCGGTTGTAGGCGAGGTATGGCTCCTCTCCGAGAACGGTAACGGCGTATTCCTTTGTTTTGGCATCGTACTTGAGCAGCTTTTCTCTGTTGGCGCCGTCAGATCATATCCTCCACCGCATTGAGTAGCAGGGTGGACTTACATGAAAGCAATACCCACCATGCCCAGTCCAACAACGACTAGGCGTTTTTGTGCCTCACTCATATTGGGCGAATTGAATTAAAATGTGATGAATACCCTCGAGCGAAAGACTGCCCTCGGGGCGGGGGACCCTCAGGAGGTCCATGGTTATAAACAAGTCTCGACGAGAACCAGGAGCCCTGTACAGAGAGGGTCCTCTGGTCTCGAGGACCGTGGCTATGGATCCTCGCTTTCATGCCGTGGTTCCTTATTCCCTATCAAAAATCGACATCTCCGGAGAGCCCAGTCGTCCTTGTGGCGCGATGGGCATTTCCGGGAACTCTCTACCAGACAACGTGAGCACTCAGCCGTGCGGCGACCCGGCAGGCCGATCTTGATAAGGAGACGGACGCCGTGGCAGGGGGACCAATCACGGGTTGCGCCGTGGAGCGGATGGACGGGAACAGAGTGACTTAGCGTTGAGCCGTTGACGCTCCGCGGAGAAGGACGTTCGGTCAAGGACGTGGGGCCCGGGTGTTCGTGGAAGTCCGACGGCAGTCATACGTCGGACAGACCATGCTGATGTCGCGAGATGGCCAGAGACGGTGATCGTGACAGCTTGAATCCGGATTCTGGCGAGGCTACGCCGTGTTCTGAGTCGCGGTGAGTCGCTGTGTCACGGTGAAGAGGTCATATCCAATTCCGCCAAGCAGCGGAGCCACAAGACCTCTGACCAGCAAATAGTTCTTGTTCCTCCTTCTCGTCTTCAGCAGGGAGTCTGGACCCACGTTCTGTTAATTCGACTTCTCGATATCTGACTGACTTCCCTGCGACTCGACCTTTTCCTCGGAGGCATCGTCGCTCATATCCCGTATCCTTATCAACTGAGATAAGCCAACAGCATCTCCTCCCAGCTCTACGGCTTTTGCAACACGACGGCTGTGACTGGCTGATGAGTTATCCGGGCAACGTATCCCCGCAAAGATAACGGTATGCCTGAGAATTGACAATTGAAACGCCGAGATTCAGATGCCAAATGTTCTCAACGGGCGCAGGTAGACACTCAGACCCAGTCCGTACGAATGGAAATGACCTGATTGAAAAACACGCGCTTCAGAGCTGGACTGCATTGCCGAACCAGCCAAGGAACTACTACCACGCAGGTAGTAGTTGCAGAGGTCCTTGTCAGGAGAATAAGGGCCTCGTATAGAATATTCTGGTGACAATCATCTGAGGCGGTCTCGGCCGAACTGGCACGTGGTCGCCCGCCCTTCTGGAAACCCTCCACCCCACGTCATCGCATTCAGGCACAGCCTCGCAGGCCGACCCTCCACCTCCACGCTTCAACGCCAGACTCCCAACATCGCGATAATCCTGCCTCACTTACAATGGCTGCCGCCGATCCGTCCGATGCCTTTACCTTCCCCCGCGAATACCACTTCCCCGCATTCTTCACCCGCCAGACAAACCTCACAACCCTGCACGCCCAGCGCACCAAGTGGGCAGACCTCATCCTCGCCTACACCCGCCACAACCGCATCTTCCGCCTCTCTCTGTCCGAGGCCGCCGACTCGGACTTGTTTGTCAACCGTCGTCTCGACCGCCGTCTGCAGTTTGAAGATATACGTGATGTTATCACCTTCTTACACAAGGACGGCCGTGTTGAGTATGTCGGCGGCGGCACCTCGGGCGACGTCGTGCTTATCTACTGGCGAAAGCCTGAGGAGTGGGCCGAGCTGGTCGAGAACTACGTTGAGGAGACGGGGCAGAAAGGCAGTGTGCTAACTGTCTATGAACTCGTGGAAGGCGATGGTACCAAGGGTTCTGGTACGTTTCTCTTAAATACTCCGACAGTCACGTCACTCACCAGCGCATAGACATCCACGGAATGGACACCGATGTTCTCCTCAAAGCCCTCAATGTCCTCGTTAAGCGAGGCAAAGCTCAAATCTTTGGACAAGACGACTCATTAGGCGTCAAATTCTTCTAAGCGCTTAACCCATTCCACATCTCTAAATACATTTGCGCCGCCCTCGGATCAGCGACGGACATCATCAACAAGACATAACCGACAGCCGGCTCGAGGGCCAGCGATGCCCCCAGATTCACACTAAACGCCGTCATCAAGCAACTAGTTTCTCGACACCTGCGCTACAGCTGGTTCGCATAGTAGTTCTCGACCAAAAACTTCTTGTCGAACCGCACTTGTTGAGCCATTGCCACGTCAAGCAACCAGTCGGGAGCTACGACCCGAGGCTCCATGTTACCCTTACGCGCCATGTCCCGGAAGCGGTTCCATAGCTGCCGCTCATCGGGGGCCAGGCTGCTGAGAAGGTAGACGGGTTCGGGTGGTGCATTGCCCTCCTCCTCCGCCGTCGTCGGTCTAATCGTCGTTCCGCTCCGTGCCCGATAAATCTTGAATATCGCCCCATTTGCTTCGGCGATGGCCTTGTAGCTGTCGGGTCCGTTGCGAATCTTCTCGGTGCAGTAGATGGGAATACCCACGAGCAGCTTGCCTCGAATTGATTTGGCACGAGCGACTGACTTCTCCAGACTTACATTATATCGTTCTTCAGTCTCCTTGTCCCTGAGAACGAAATCGTCGATATCAGGCAGCTTGCCCGTCTCCAACGCCTTGTCAACGAATGTGGACGAAATGACGGTTGGGCCGCGCGCGAGGGCGCACAGGAACTTGACGGTGCGGACAATATGAGGGGCTGCCAGGTAGTCACACGGTTGGCCCTCATGAACGATTTGAATACCTAGATCCCGTAGTTTTCTCTGTCCAGTGTATTAGAACGTGTAGATGAAGCAAAGGCTCGCGCCTACTTACTCGGTCATGGTCTTCCTTGTTCTTGTCCCCAACCCATCGATTGAACCCGGTCAAGATGATGCGCATCTCGACGCCCGGGAGTGACTGTTTAGCCTTCTTCGCCGGCCGCTTTGCTGTAGCAGTGTCCTCCTCAACTTCGGGGCTTGTAGTAGCTTGCTTGGGTTTAATCGCCTTCTCCACCTGGTCTGCCGCCCGCTTGCCACCCCAAGGCCCATTGCCGCCCTTGCTATGTCGCTTCTTCTCCTTCTCGTAGAGTGCAATGTCGGGAGCAATGTTTTGTAGGAGGTCTCGCGCTTTTGCCTTGGCGCTACGACCTCCTGTGGAAACCACAGAAGGTGTCTCGTTCTCCTTTCCGGCATAGCGGGTACGGATAGGTGTTGCTACCGCGGCTGTAGTCTTTGTAGTCGTTCTCTTGGCGGGCCTCTCGTTATCCGTCTCTTCCTGGAGATCATCCATATCTACATCCTCGCTGACACGGCCAACAACGACACCCTCTGCAGGCCCACGCGAGTATGCGTTTTCCTCTGCAGCCTCAAGGATCTTACGCTTTCTCTTTGCTCGAGGAGATAGATCCTCATCGCCCCCAGGGTAGTAGAGCTCTCGCAGTCTAGACTCGTCAAAGAAGGTCTGGCCAATGATCTCGCCAAGATTGGTGCGTGGGGGGAAGTGATTGTACTTCTTAATGTTGACAGGCTTCATCTCGCACTTAGCGTAGCTCTCCTCGATCCAGAGGTGGTTGATAACTGCGATTCCCCATTCAGGGGCGGCCTTGCATTTCTCGCTCGAGTCGCGTGCCGTGATAAGGTGAGTGTTGTCCGACTTCATTGTCTTGGTAAAGTCGGCTCCACAGGCCTTGATAAGATTTTCCAGATAGATCCGTGCCTCGCCGCCGTAGTTTGAAACCGTCATGCGCATATTCTTGAACCCTTCAATGCCGTTCTTGGGAACCGGATAGTGCAAGAGCCGGCGAAGAGGTGACGTCCAATCATTGTGAACAATGAGCCAGTACAGCCAAGCCAGGTTTCCGACATCCTTGCAATACTGCGCCGCCTGAATATACTGAGGTCCGTCTCGGTATTGGCAAATAAACATGTCGCAATCTTCCACCTGATCCACAACCATGCCGCCGCCACTGACGATGATATCCTTGATGACCTTTGTGAGCCTCTCGGTGATGTTCAAATCCCAGGAGAGCATCACGTTGCGGTCCTGGAAGACGGTGACTGGCGGGCGGACCACATCTCCATCAGGGGGCAAGGGTAAATATGTCGGTGTCGGTGACGTTGCTCCGGCGAGATTTTCGTTCGTCGGGATCTTGAGGTCGTCCTCGGGAGACTTCTGAAGAATCTCGGGATCGGGTAGAAGATAGGGAGCTTCGTCGATGCGTCTGCCCAGCTTAAAGCAATCGTCAAACCTGCAGGCTGTCAGTAACGAATGACGTATGATAGCTACAAGCCACCCACCAGTGCGGCAGGACAACCTTGCCCTTCCATCCCTTTTCGAGAGCAACCTGGACCTTAGGATGATCCATGGAAAGCGCACATATATGAGTCGTCGTTCGAGTTGTGTCTTTGGACTCTTGCCCGCCCAAGGCCATAGTTGCGCCGGCTATGCTCTCTTTGTCGGTCTCTGGAAGATCGGCGCAGGTCACCACCACCTCTGAGAATATCATCCTAGGGTCAGGCGAAAACGGCCGGATCTGTGCTTGCTTTCGGCGAGCCATAGAGCTGGTGATCCATTGCGTTGACACGACGGGAATCATGACAGCTTGGCATTCTGTGAACTGGGGGAAATCGATCGTATTGGAAATGATGTGGGTGACCTTTTCGATGGGAATCGAGCCGTCGCGTCGGGGTTCGCAGATGGTAGCGCCATTGTCCTCCAGAACGGACGACAACTGTGGTCTATTCAGCATGACACGGTTCACAGCACGTCAAGGCCGACATACCTCACTGATCAGCTTGAGGGTCAGCGCACTGCTGGGGACAAACGCGATGGCGCACTCAGCAAAGAGAGGCGCTGGGCCCTTGGATGTGTCGACCATGCCGCGTGATTAGAATGTTAAAAGAGCAGATAGAAGAGGGTGAAGCCAGAGAATGCGTGAGCTCCTTGGTCAAGGCATGGAATTGAGAGGTGATGCTTCAGCTCAATATGCGGTTTGTTCGCGAAATCGTTGTGATAGATAATGCGTGGGGTGCCTATTTGTTAACATCTGGGACGCGCCTTCCACTAAACGCGAAGAAGCCAGGCGTTCACGTGATGGAACAGAGTGGTGGTAGTGGCACCTCGTGACGCTGTGAGTACTGCACCGACCACTAAGTACAGGTACTTACTGACATCACAGCAGGCAACAAACGCGCCTCTGCCCGTCAGGTAGGTACCTTCCATTAGATCCGGGCATGGATGAGGTGGCGCGAAACCACTTTACGCCACAAGAAAGCTGGCCGCAACAACATTCATTGACAGAGAGAATGGCACGAGATCTGAGTTAGGAAGAGAATTGATTTTGGGGTTACGCAAAAGAGAAGATTAACTGAACTGCATCAATCGTCCTTCACGCCTCTTAACCGCGAGTCTCTACTACAACCTCGCGTCTCTAATCATCCGTCCACGATACCTATTACACATATTTTCATCCGAAACAACTCATATCGCCAAGCGCCAGTCCCATTATATGTTTCAACACGCTTCGTTCTTGTTCATCTCAGCATCATATCCCTTGCCTTCATCCTACCACGCCCAGTGGCCCTTCTTCATCTCCTTCCAGGGAGGCCAGAGCCACTGCTGCTCCCATGAGTGAGCTCTCCTTCGCTGACACGAGCTTGATGGCCCTTTTGCTGCCCCTTTCCTTGTCCTCGGCCGCTACCAAGTCGTCCAAGTATGATTGGCAACTGGTGAGATATCCCGGGTAGCTTTCAATCACACCGCCGTTATATGCGACCGTTGTCTCGGTAAGATCCCGATCTGTTTCGGCACTCTCGCGCAGGGGTGAATCCAGGGGCAGATTCGAAATGTAGTCGTTCTGGCTGTCGATGCGTAAGTTCCAAAACGTGTAAACACCTGTAGCCACAAGTGCGCTTGAACGCGTTGATATAAACGAAGCTAATTGTCGGACGAAAGATAAATCAGACGTTGTGGGAATATGGGATGACGGATGCCGGAGAGAGAAGTGCTTGCAGGCCTCGTCAAGATCAGAACTTGTGTCCCTGCGAAGTGTTAATACCCTGAGAAATCGCTTGACCCGACCGTAAAACATACATCTGAATTATTGACAAAGTCTCGGTCGATAGTGAGTACATCTCCTGCAGCGAAGAAGGAAGCACTCCCCCAAAGATGCCCGTTGACTCGATCGCCTCGACAAGCGCAAGCCTGCAAATCTCGCCCAGGTACATGCCGCTAACCATGTGCTCCAGAGGTTGAAACTCAGGCCGAGCATGGTTCGCCAGTAGTTGCCGGTCCCATCTCGTTAGAGGCAGGATATCGCGTCCCATCATGCTCATCTCGCTGTTCACAATAACGTGCGTGGCCTTCTCGAACCATTGAGGCGGGCGTTGGCCAAACTTGATCCGCCCAATCACGGATACGGGGAGATAAGCAGCGAGGTTGACGCCGGTGCCAAGGATAAGACCAAATCTCGTCGAGGTGTGGTTATACGACTCAGATAGCAAACAGGCGCTCGAATCGTTGACGATGGCCCGGAGCTCTACGCTGAGGCCGCGGTTGAGACATGCCGCCCGCACAATCTCACCGAGATCCTGGCCTAAAAGCCCATTCATGGCCGAGAAGCCTTTGCCCATGCCTTGCAGCTTGCCGCCTGCTAGTGACGTTTGCCTGAGAAATACACGTTAGGTTCGAACATAAAGCATGCGAGTTGGGGATGTACACTCACTCAATGGGAAAGCTCCATGCCATCGACATTGGCAGGGGTTGATCAAGACTACGATGTTCCCCCAACTCTGCAGCAAGGGTCTCCAATATCCTCTCAGCCATCCAATCGAAGAATACCATCCCTTCTAAGGCTTTAATTTCTGGAGATATGTGAAAATTCCGAATGCTGACAATCTTGCTCTCCTCTCCGATGTTGCATATGCGCCCGCGTAACTCTACCAACGCTACTCTCAGAGTTGAACCGCCAACATCTAAAGCCAGAAACCGTCCGACTTCCGTGCCCCTTGGTAATTGGTGGCTGTAAGAGGGGAGCATACACTGCATATCGGCTTGGAGTCGATCTAGGAGTTGCTTTCGCAGGTCTCGTGACAGTCGTTGTAGGCCATCTCGGTCAACAGGCCCAAGCAGCAGAGCCTCAGCCTCCTCGAGAAACTCTTGTGTAGATCGGCGCGAGGCGGTACCGTCATGAGCTTTTCCATCAGCACTGAGCCTCAAGGGACCGATCCAGTAAGCCAAAATGGCCTGGACCAATGATTTCCCCCGGAGGAGGCTCTTGATAATGGCAGCCAAGAACGTCTTTCGAAAAGTCGCCATTGCAGAAGCGAGAGACATAGACGATGAAAACGAGGGAGGAAAGAAGGTCAGAGAAGGGAGGACGAAGTCATGGAAACAGCGCAAAGTAAATACTCGACGGCAATACGACCAGAGCAAGCTGGAGCATCCGTTTCGAAGGATCTAATGGGGTGAGGGTGAGAATCTTACGCCCCCGATGGTTCCAGCGGATCGGATGGACAGGTACAGGTCTTGAATAGGCGGCACGCGCTCAGACGAGATGTGAACGAAACAACATGGGAGAGACAGGGCAGAATGAGACGGGGGAGGCCGATGAGACCTGCCAGGGCTGGGTTCAGGCAGGTAGGCGGGTAAGAGCAGAGCAGAGCAGAGCAAAAGGACCTGAGGACTCGACGTTGCAAGGAGGAGTCGAGCAGCAGCCAACACTTGTTGTGTTCATCGGCGACGGACGAGCAATGGTCGATGGATGGCTTAGATTCAACGTCGCACAGCGACACGCGACAACCGCCACCGAGAGGAGGGCTCTGGCTAGGCGCTACAGTTACAGTTACAGGGCGAGTGCCAGCGCCTGGGGACCGTCGTTACTCGCTGGAGCCATTGTCTGTGGTCTCTGACCTCGACTTCTCGTTGGATCAGACTGAGGATCAATGCCAGATGGGGGGTTGTAACGTTGCGTGTGAGTGCCCCGTGAGAAGTGGGTGTTTACAGGCGGGTAAGGTATGGATCACTTTTCAGTGGAAATTGTTAGTGTACCGCTAGTGGAGGATCCAATGGAATTTACCCCACGTCGAGGCTCCCGTCATGCTCTGGGTGCCAAAAGTCCCATCTGTGCCTCTCAACAACAAGGGTTCATGTCGGCCCGTCAAGACCAACAGCAGCACGTTACCTCAAACCTGCTGCTTCGCGCCTCGTTGTACAGATCGCCAGCCAACCTGTGTAATTCGAAACCAGCAGTACTGCTACCTATTCGATAAATTACCATTGCCCTGGAACCCTGCCTGAGGTCTTTTGACGTGTATCTGCTCCTGGGCTTACGTTATGTTCATGCCGCTAGCTTTCTAGAATGGGCAGATGCCGATAGTACCAGGTCACACAGATCTTGGGAGTCGGATTATACGAGCAACAACGGGGAATTTAGTCCCGTCGTTGCAGATTATCAGGGTTTCAGATGGTAATGGTACCATCGATATCCAGCAGATCAGATAACCTCCCAGTCGAAAGCTACCTTACATCGACATCTGCCGTCGCTTCCACGTTCCCTATTCCCGTGCTTTTTTCCGAGAACAGCATGTTTGCCCTCCGCATCAGCCAATTGCAGCTGCTCTAGGTCATATGACACCAAGCAACCTTGGCCATCGAGCAATACAGTGCGATCTCACGACCTCATGTCAATCATATGCTTCTACAGTAGAACGTTTCATCACGGCATACATCATACTTGGAACGAAGTCGCTCTCCACGCCACATCATGGATGGCAAGTGGTGACCAATCTTGTGGGTTCTGCCATGATGCAAAGGCACATGGCAAAGTAATTCTTGGCCGGCAGGAGTTACGCTTCTTCGCATGTCCTCCCTCATAAGCAACACGAATCTCGGGTGAATAATTGCCTTCTTTGCAAAACCCTGCACCGTCCAAAAACTTCTACTCCAGACCAACAAGCCTACATTCCTTAGCCCTTGTCAATTCAGATTTATATCCATACACAGAACAGACACTAGTCCCTTTCTGTTTACTACATTCTTACACCATGCGGCTCATCATCCGCGATGACCAAGATGCGGCGTGTGTATATGTCGCCAACTATGTCGTTGAGCGCATCAACGCGTTTCACCCTACACCAGAGCACCCATTCATCCTAGGTCTCCCTACAGGATCTAGCCCTATTGGCGTGTACGATGTGCTCGTCCGCAAGTACAAGGCTGGCGAGGTATGTTTCTCTATCGCCCGTTGATTGATATACATAATTCTAACTGTTGATCACAGGTCTCGTTCGAGAATGTAGTCACCTTCAACATGGACGAATATGTGGGCTTGCCTCGCGACGATCCCAATTCCTACCATTCCTTCATGTGGAAGCATTTCTTCTCCCATGTGAACATCCATCCCTCCAACGTTCATATCCTCGATGGCAACGCTCCCAATCCAGAAGCCGAGTGTGACGCATACGAGGACGCTATCAAGGCGGCTGGTGGCATCGACCTGTTCTTGGCTGGCATAGGTGAAGATGGCCACATCGCTTTCAACGAGCCTGGGTCCAGCCTTGCCAGCCGCACCAGGGTCAAGACCTTGGCCTACGACACCATCCTATCCAACTCGCGCTTCTTTGACAACGATGTGAGCAGAGTGCCGAGGATGGCTTTGACGGTGGGCGTTAAGACCGTCCTCGAAGCGAGAGAGGTCATCGTCATTATCCTGGGAACCCGCAAGGCGCTCGCATTGCAAAAGTGTATTGAGCAAGGCGTCAACCACATGTGGTCGCTATCATGCCTGCAACTCCACCCACACCCCATGATTGTTGTCGATGAGGATGCCACGTTAGAACTTCAGGTCAAGACCGTAAAGGTAAGAAAACTCCAACCGGAAGACACCACTCATTACTAACACCTCGGACAGTACTTCAAGAGTATCGAGAAAGTCGCTCGCGAGCAGGGATTCGAGCAGATTCTCCCCTCCAAGGTCCGCACCGGCAACGTCGCCATCCCCGAAACCAAGATTGAAAAGGTTCAGACCCCCGCAGTCATTGCACCTGAGCCTATTGCTTCTCACCTCCTCCGAGCAAACCCAACGGGCGACTACGCAATGCGATCTCCTTCGCCAGACCTGGTTCCTGATCGGATGGCGTCGCGTATCCCTGAACCGAGCTTGAACCGCAGGTTGACGCCAAATTCCGAGCAAACTCTCCCCTCCGAGATCCCTCAAACCAAGATTGAAAAGGTTCAGACCCCCGCGGTCGTCGCTCCTGAGCCCATTGCTTCTCATCTACTCCGTCCGACACCTGCGGGTGACTCCACAATGCGATCTCCTTCGCCAGACTTGGTTCCTGATCGGATGGCGTCGCGTATCCCAGAACCAAATTTGAACCGCAGGTTGACGCCAAACCCCGAACAGCAAGCAAGGGTACATGCTGTCGGGGCGTGATAGGCATGAAATGGAGGAACCATAGGAGGGGAGCATGTGAAAGAAAGACAAAGCAGGTCTTGGCCGGTCGCTACATTTTTCGGAGTCAAGGATACCAGACTGTAACAGTATGAATTAGAAGAATAAAACCATGATACCGCAACGGGCTGAAAGGAGTCTACTTGGCTTAAGGCGTGTAAAAATAGAAGAAGGGGTTCGTGGCTGGGTTATTACTTTACATGGGTTGGGCGTTTGGCATTTATGTGGTGTTTATTTATTAGGGGATATCTGTACGAACTTGGGTACTCGTTGAATTTGCATTGAAAATCTAGGGTATATGTGCAAGCTATTTCATGTCCCAAATGAACCACTAGTTCATTTCCTCAGCTCTGCTTCCCCGGTTCCTTCATGCTTCCCAAGAGTAACTGCTCCGTAGCAATGGGCTAACAAGCCGGACCCACACAAACAACCATAATGTACACCACATAACTTCTCCCCTTGCAATGAATTCATAAATCATCAATCTGAGCCAAAAATCACCTGCTTTCACTCAGGGGCAAAATATCGCTTCGCCTTGCTCCTCAGTTGCTGCGCCTTCATCTCAGGTGGCACGATAGTGTGATGGACTACATGCGGTCTATAGACGGCGTCAACAGGTGGCATCCTGGTGATAGTTAGTAAGTCTCAGGGCAGTAAAACATAAGGGTGGAGAATATACCAATCATCCACGGTCAAGGGAAAATATTCGTACAAGGGATCAGCATCTTCTGCAGGGCTGGTTTCCCTATTGGTGCCTGTAGTAGTATGGCCTTTCCCAGAGTTGGGGCTATGCAGCTCGGCGCTGGAGCGGTTGGGACTTCTCTCGTCCTCGGATAGGGACAAACTGATGGGGAGAGAAGTGTTTTGTCGCGATGCCGAGCCTCTGCTGTGATGGGCGGGTGGCGCCTTGGCAGAGTTACTCGGGTCGTTGGACCAGGCCGGAATCGGTGGCCTCGTCATTGTCGGTGATATAGCAACCCTTTTGGCGGGATGCGGGCTTGCAAGCGGTTGAGGACTGGGCAATGGGTGGGATAATGAGTGGGGTGTCGTCCAGTCGTTGGTTTGCTGATCTGTCAGTATTCTAGAGTCTACGCGTGCATGAGCCGGACTTACCTGAACGTTAACAGCAGCAGGAAATCTTTGCGGGAAATTCTGAGAGCTCTCCCGCTCCAACTTGAGCGCTGGCTGATCAGCATTTGAGGTCGAGGTGCTTCTCCTCTCAAACCTCCTGTCACCCGTGAGGGGAACGTCCTTTTTACTATCAAAGTTCCTCGGGCTCCGACCCCGCACGATAACTGGGCCGGACTGTATCTCTGCAATCTTGACGAGCTCTCCCGTCTGTGACTTGCCCAGGAGGCTAATCTTCACCACATAATGTTGTTGCAGACCCTTTCTTCGGCCGTTGTTGGCCGTGGCGTGCTTGAACTGGAGTCTTTTCCAGGATATCGGCAGAGACACGCGGTGTGCGTCGACCTCTTGACCGGTTGCGAGGTCCAGGGTGATATTGGGGGGGCCTGTAACAGTTTTTGAGTCCTCGGCTCCTTGAGGGTTGGCATTCTTCCACGGAATTGATATTATCTCAGTGGCCTTCCCTTCGATAGATTCGACGGCCGTGATAGACGCCATTAGCTCGAATATTTGAATGTGTTGTCCTTGCTCATTCATAATATTCGTGATAATCCGCGGCAGAGTGATCTGCCCTGAGCACTGCCACAGGTTGCGTCGATAACACGTCAACTCGAGTGGGCGTCCCGTCGACTCGCCACCAAAGACATCTTCGGCGACAAAGAACATGCCGTACAATTCGGCAGTCATGTTTGCTTCCACATACTGATTGTTCTCGTTGATTATGGTGGCGCTCGAGACCGGGGCAGAGAAACCCAGGAGCTTGTTGTCAGACTCCTGGGGTGATGATTCTTCGTGTAGGACATCTTGGTTCGGCGCAGGCTCGAATTGCCGAGACGAGTATGAAAACGGATCTTCAAAGGTCGTCGAAAAGGTATCTAAGTCGTACGAACTGCCAAAGGGGAGGTTCTGCAACGTGGTTCCATCGCTGCAGATGTCAGCTTTGTTGACTGCCCACTGCGCGCGCAAGGGAAATGCAATACGTACAGTAACGACTCATCAAAGGTTAGGTCTTGGTCGAAGACGTCCATTCCCGTATTCTGGGTCTGTCCCGAGCCGAGATTCATCGCCATCGCTTCGCTGGGGGAGGCGCCAGTAGGCAGCCCCGGCATTGAGTTGAAGGTGGACATGGCATTGTTCAGTCGAAGCGCTCCGTCATTGTCTCATTGGATCAGGTGCGCGCAGCGGGGATAGCGACACAAAGTGTTGGCGCGCGACTCTGTGAAACCGTCCAAAACAAAGGGGATGGGGCGGTGCCAAAAATGATAGTAGCTTCGTCTCTCCAGAAGAGTAAGTGTACAAGCGCGCCGAGGGATCAAGCAACAGATCAGGCGACAGGCATGGAAGCAGCAAGTTGAAGGAGAGCGGAGGTGGAGGATGTGGAGGAAGCTTTGTGGAGGTGGCCCACTGGCCTGGCTGATCCTTCGGACCTTCCTTGGGGATCGTCGGTTGGCATCGTTCCAACAATGGGCCGAAACGGAGAGCTCAATGACACCCAAAAAGTAACCTCCATGAAAGCAAGAAGCCGCTAGACCCCGCTGAAGAAAGGGCTGCACGGTGGCTTGGAGTCGGGGTTCAGAAGGGCTTGGCTGTCGGCTGCGCTACAGTTTAGCGGCCAGCTGACTATCACCGATTGGGCAGCTGAAACGACTCTGAATCTTGGCTACCTGAAATGCAATACCTTCCATCCAATACTGACTGGAATCACTAGGTATCACACTCAACATGTTAGACGCTTCTAATCTTTCAATTTATTATTATTAATGTCTATAACCAATACTCCGGGTATGTTTACCAGTCTAACAAACTCCTTGAATGCGGTATACTCTTACGTCTACTTCATCTGGTTTTGTTCTCACAACTCGTCTGTGAACGACAAGCAACCTTGAATCACATCTGTAGCCTTCACACGAACTTGCTCCCCTTGTCAGACCGAGAGACTCTCTCGCCAAATTTCCACACCTCGTCCAGGACAAGGCGATGGCATTCCCTTCCAATTTCGCCCTGGCTCTCAAATTCATCCGACAAGATCACCAAATCAGCGTCAGCGCCCGAGTTCAGCGTGCCCTTCACTCCCTGCAAGCCGAGCATGGCCGCAGGTGTCGAGGTTACAGCCCCGAGAGCCTGTGGAATGCTGGCGCCCGTCCATTGCATGAAGTTATTGACGCACTCGAGGAGGGTGATGGAGCTGGGCAGGGTCAGTCGCTAGTCTCGTTGGCATGGCGTAGATACTTACCTTCCGGCGATCGTGTTCGAGTTCTCGAGAAGCAATTCGGAGCCTTGCTTGACAATGTTGCATGTATACTCTCCGTTGGTCCATGGATAGGCTCCATCAGGAAGGCCTACAAGATGCATAGCATCTGTGACGAGAATGAAGCCGTCAGGATGAGCACTGTAAGCTATCTTGATCGTTGTGGGGTGCAGGTGAATGCCGTCAGAGATGATGCCAAAGTAAGGCCTAGGCAGGCTCTCGGCCTTACCCAGCACACCGAAGACGCCTGGGTTCCTGTGGTGCAAAGGGCGCATGGCGTTGAAGAGGTGAGTGATCATTGTAGCACCCTTGCCGACTGCTTGGGATGCTTCCTCATACGTTGCTTCGGTATGGCCAACGGAGTAGATGATTCCTCTTGCCGTGATCTCGGGGATGATATTCATCATCTGCCCACGTTCAGGCGCTGCTGTGATCATCCTGATGGGAAGCTTGGCCCCATCTGCACGAGGGGTCATGTTGTCGCGGCCATAACATCTCTCGAGGTCTTCAATAGACCGAGCTTGTATGAGGACATCGACATCGTGGACTCCGTTTTTGGTGGGGCTCAGGAACGGACCCTCGCAGTGAGCACCGAGCGATTCGGCGCCGTCGTCGGCGACCCGCATTCCCCCGGACGGACCAAGATACGGGATCGTCTGCCGGGAGCATTAGCTTCATGTGCGATTGCCCCACCGCTCAAGCAAGCCACCGGAGAAGCTCACCTTTTGGTACATTTCCGGTCGTTGGCTCGTGATGGTCGGGATGTAAGATGTTACCCCAGTCTTGACCAGTAGGCGATTGACCTTTTGCATGTTTTTGCCATATTCGGTCATGTCATCGAGCAGGGTCGAGAAGTTGAAGCCAAAGGCGCCATTGAGCTGGCACTCGATCAGACCGGGAGCGATGATGCGCCCACCAAGATCAAATGTTGCGTCTGGAAGATTGAGCTCGCCATAGAAGGAAGCTTGGCTGTCGATGACCTTGCCGGAGGCGGAGCTGACCCAGAGGTCCTCCCACACAAGGTCATTGCCCTTCAACAGACGACAGTTGGTGAACTTGGTCAGGCCATTTTTTGACAGCGGCGGCGAGACAGCGATAGGCATGGTTGCAGTGACGTCAAGAGAGTCTGTGAAAGAAGTGTTAGATAAGGTAGTCTTGAGTTGAGTTGAGCTGAGTCAGAGTCCCTGTTGTTGGCCGTCTTGGTATTGGATGGTTGTCCACGAGGGACAATGACCCGAAAGATTGAAGGATAATGGCGGTATACTAGTATTCTCGGGAAACCATCACCAGATGTCAAAAACCCTACCACGATGCAGAAAAGGGCCACGTTTCCGGGCAGCGAAACAAAAGTCTCGTCACTGTCACGATTCATTGCCAGTGTATTCCGTGCCATCTGAACGGTGCCATCACGGAAGCCATGGAAGAACTGTGTGGAGCTTGACAGACCAGGGTGCTGGATGGAGCCGCTGTTTGGGTACAAGAGCACGGCATCCGTTCACTGGGCTCCAAGACAATGTTCATCCTTACCTGGTCGGACCTCTCTTGACTCGACACAACGTGAAACCGGCTACCGCATCGGCCTCTTTTACCCCCGACCTCAGTTGTTATCGTCGTCGTTGTTTCATGTAACGTTAACTCGTGGGGCGCAACCCATGATCACCGAGGACGGCCATAAGATAACCTGACGACCCCACTCAGTTGACAGCTGGTACCTTCCTGGACCGGCCAATCACAGGCGCTCGGCAGCATGGCCCCACCCGGATCAGCCTCATCCTCGTCCTCGAGAGAAGACTACAGCAATGCATCACATCGTTACCTCCAGCACGCGGGGACGTTGAGGGGCGAGCGCAACCGTCACCAGCATCTGCACCAGCACCAGCGCCAGCACCAGAGAAGAAGCAAGTACCATGTGACGAGGCATCGTCATCGCCGCCCGACCACCATGGCCCATACAGACGACAGCGACCTGGATCCAATATGGCAGGATCTCGACCGGTACGTACCCACTTCAAGTCTCCAGCCCTCCCGTCCCGACACCCCGGAGTCCGACTCCGGCGACAAGTGGGAGTGTCAAGGGCCTCCACCTTCGGCTCCGACGCTCGGAGGAACAGACAGAAGCGATATGTCGTTGGCGTTGCCAATGTGAGAGCCACATGCTGACTGGCCGTCTTTGCGCTGCAGCGCCATTGGGCAGATCCTGATTATGGGCTGGGATGGCACTGAAGTCACCCCCCAGATCAGGAACCTCATCGAGGATCACCATCTTGGCTCCATCATTCTCACGGCTAAGAACCTAAAGTGTGAGCCTACCTGCGCCGCGCTTGAGCATTGGTGCCAATGTTCATGTAATCGCTGTTCTAAGAGCTAACCATACAAAGCTGCCCAGCAAACTGCTGAACTGGTCCAAGAACTACAGACCATCGCCAAGAATGCCGGCCACCCGCAGCCTCTACTGATTGCCCTTGATCAAGAAAACGGAGGAGTCAACAGTCTGTTTGACGAGGACTATGTCTGCCAATTCCCTAGCGCAATGGGAATCGCGGCTACCGGTCGAGCTGACCTGGCCTACGAAGTCACCAAGGCTACAGCAACCGAGATTTCGGCTTGCGGCGTGAACCTCATGCTAGGCCCTGTGCTTGATGTTTTGAACAACGCTCGCTACCAACCTTTGGGAGTGCGTGCAACAGGCGACGATCCTCAGGAGGTATCTCAGTATGGCCTCGCCGCATTGAAAGGAATTCGTGACGCTGGAATAGCTTCCTGCGGAAAACACTTTCCTTCCTACGGAAACTTGGACTTTCTCGGCTCAAATCTGGACGTCCCTATCATCACTCAAACCCTTGAGGAGCTGAGCATAAGTGCATTGGTTCCTTTCCGCAACGCCATTGGGTCCGGCAAGTTGGATGCCATGTTTATTGGAGGCTGCGGTATATCCAATCCATCTATGAATGTGAGCCATGCTTGTCTATCAGAACAAGTTGTGGATGAGCTATTGCGCGACGAACTCGGCTTCAACGGTGTTGCTATCTCAGAATGCCTAGAAATGGAGGCTCTTAGCCATGAGCTCGGCGTCCAGAATGGCGTTGTCATGGCAGTGGAAGCGGGCTGTGACTTGGTACTGCTCTGCCGCGCCTATGATGTCCAACTTGAGGCCATCAAGGGATTGAAGCTAGGTTATGAAAATGGCATCGTCACCAAGGAGAGGATCTTTACTTCGCTGAGGAGGGTACTTCACCTAAAATCGACTTGTACATCCTGGACCAAAGCACTGAATCCGCCCGGTATTTCCTTTCTCTCTCAGCTTCATCCGTCCCATCTTGCGCTATCACTCGGCGCTTATGACGACTCCATCACGGTCATTCGGGACAAGGAGAAGCTACTCCCACTCTCTGCCTCTATGCACCCCGGGGAAGAGTTGCTATTGCTCACACCCCTAGTCAAACCGCTCCCAGCGTCCTCCCTTACTAAGAAGCTACTCAGCACCAAGGAAAGCCAAAGCCAAGCGTGGGGAACTCATGAGTTGTGGGTGCATAATAGCCGCGATCGCGGCGCCATCATGAGCGGAGAGGGTGTCTTTCGAGAGTTTGGCAAATCCCTCGCGCGAGCTCGCAATGAGAAATTAATCCACACCAGCTATACAGCCAATGGGGTGCGCCCAGGTTAGATCACTTCCACCGCTAAATGAGTGATACTTGCTAACCGGCTACAGTCCACGAAAACCTGATCCACAGAGCTTCTTGCATCATTATTGTCACAGCCGACGCCAACCGGAACCTCTACCAAGCTGGCTTCACCAAGCACGTTGACATGATGTGTTCAATGCTTCGGAGCAGGGGCCAAAAGAAGCATCTGATCGTGGTAGCAGTTAGTTCTCCCTATGACTTTGCTATGGACAAGTCTATTGGTACATATCTATGCACCTTTGACTTTACCGAAAATGCCTTGCACGCTCTCGCTAGGGCACTTGTGGGAGATATTATACCTCTTGGAACGCTCCCTGGTACGTTGAGGAAGAGCAAGAAGGTTCTCAAGTCAAGGCAACACTGGCTCGTTGAGGAGTATGATTCAGATCGCGATGCGTCTGGCTTGGAGGACCTGTTGCGGGCTGTTCACCGAGCAAGTGCCCCGGATCTGCAATTTCTACGGACCACCACTGCTGCTACCTTTCAGCTAAAGAACCCGAATATTGCTGAGGCTCACATGGTTGTGAGAAACAGTAGCACGAGCGCCCTCTATGGCTTTGCCGCTACTTACTTTGCACATGGAGTCGGCATCTTGGGCGCAATTTTTGTTGATCCAACCAAACGCGATGTATCCATCGGCAGATCCCTCCATCGGCGAGCACTCCGGAGTCTCATCCAGCAGCGCGGGCTCAAAAAGATCCAGATCGGCTCGGCATTTCCTGGCGTCTTTCTGGGGATCCCTGTCGATATCGAGGTGAATACTGTTAATGAATGGTTCGCAAACAGTGGCTGGGACGTACAGTTTCCCCGCCGCGTCACAAACATGGTTATCCAGGACCTCGCAAGCTGGTCCGCTCCGGAAGGCTTGCTTCAGAGCATTCAACGGGCCAACGTCAATTTTGATCTGATTCATGGCCTGGACAACGCGGACGGCGTGCTCAATCATATCCGTGCTCACGCAAGCCCAGACGTCCTCGAACTATACCGATTCGCCCTGTCGGATACCAAGGCATGTGGGATTGTGCGAGCCAAGGACGGAGCTGGCAACTTGCTTGGCACAATCATCATTTGCAAGCAGCACAGTTCTCTGGCAACATTTGTACCGATTTTGCTATCCCATACCCAGGACATTGGGGGTATTCTTGCGCCGGTGGTCCCGGCTATGCCTCTTACAACGCTCATCTTGCAAGGCCTAGCGCTCATGGGCGTTCGTCAGAGCAAAGGCCACAAAGCCGCCAAGGTCGTTCTGGGCTGGGTGAGTCTAGACTTTCCGTGGTTGTCAAACAGTTACTAACGGTATAGGTTGTGGATGATGGTACTGAGCCGCTGGCAGCGATGGGTTTCGAGACGCTTCAGGCTTTCGAGGAGATCACCAATTCTCCAGAAAATGTCAGTGGGCACACTTTTGGTCTTGAGGCAGTATCTAACAAGTCGCAGTTTTCAAATCTGGCATGAGGCATCCTGTCAACCCCGCGGGATGAATCCAACTTATTACGTAGGATATGAATAGGAAACCTCAAACTTTGGGTGCAGGGGGGCTCTGTATGCTTGATATAGCTTGATGATTGCTTAGTATTACAATGCATCCTTAGGACAGGCTTTGTGGCCTGGCAAGCATGGTAGTGCAGTTGGGCGAATCGTACTGTTTCTAATGGAGTTGGATGTTATCTCCTCGGGCAACCTAGCTTTAATCTTAGGTTTGTTCGTCGAACTACGCGAAACTTCGGACTTTTCTGCAGTCAAGTTTTTCAGCAAGTCAGACTAATTTTAAGGGAATCGAGTATCGTGTCTCAAAGAGCCTTGCCCGTTCATCAACTCATTCGCTCATGCTGCCCATTACATCCTAGCTCTAGATCTATCTAACAGGTCCATATCATAGTTTCCGTGCGGCCGTGACGCTTCATTACATGCAATAGCTATATCTTCACACCAACTCTCTAAGTGGTCTTTTCCTCATCATGCGCGAGGCTGGTCGTAGCCATCACACCATTCTTCTCGATGTCCGCGGGCAGGTTACCCAAAGCACGGTCGCCAAACATGAGGTCAATCTCCTCAAGAGACATGCCCTTGGTCTCCCTGAAAAAGAATACAAGGACAGGAAGGGTAATGACGAGGTTCCAAGCTATGCCATGTTAGTTCTGCTGTTTCCAGCGAATAAACTCATTGTTTACGTACCGACGAATAGGAAGTAGAACTTCCAGCCCAACTCACGAAGAGCAAAGGGGCTGACCTGCGCCCAAAATGTGGCAACGAGCCAGTTACCGATACCGGTAGCAAAAGCACAACCCTTTCCACGGATCTGGTATGGCATGATCTCGGCCATGTAAGTCCAACTCACAGGACCAAATGAAAGAGAGAAGATGATCGTGACGCAGAAGAGAAACGCAACCCCGGCAATACTGAGGCCGCGCTTGTCGCCAGAGGTATTCTGGCTGTTGATGGCACCCTCGCAGATCAGAGCAGCGGTGATGGCAAGGACACCATAGATCAGGGGCTTCTTGCGACCGATTCGATCAGCAATAAAGGTGATAAAGAACAAGTCTAGAAACGGTCAGTAAGCTGTTTACTGGCACTTATTTCCTTGTGTAGGATAAAGTGTCATATATGGTGACATACTGGCAATAGGACCGCAGCAGTTGTAAATACCGGCCACAAGAAGCTTTTTACTTCCAGTAAATCCCAGAGCTTCGTACATGATAGTCTGGTAGTAGCCAATTACGTTGATTCCTAAAAGCCGCATTAGCATGAATGTTGTTGAACTATCGGGTTGTGGGCGTGTTGGTGTTGACATTCTGCAACGCCATCACGGAGATTTCTTACCTGTAAATTGAGTAAAGACCTGGACCAGGGTACCAAGAGCCAGACGCTTTCGCCACTGGGGTACTTTGAACATGATCAACCACCCTGGTGCAGTTGCGGCCTGCTCAGCGTCAATGGTCATCTTGATCTCTTGGAACTCAGCCTTGATCCAGTCTTCGTTGCTGCCATCGTAATGGAGCTTGCGGAGAATCTTCATTCCCTCTTCCAATTTGTCGGTAGCGATGAGATGCCGGGGTGTCTCTGGGAGCCAGAGCATACCGACGCACAGGAGAGCCGAGGGGAGAGCCTGGAACGCCAGCGGGAATCGCCACTGGAAAGACGAGGAGTTGGGCATATGGTGGCTACCGTAGCCGACCCAAGTCGAAACGATGAAGCCGACGCCGATCATTTGCTGGGCCAGGCCGACAATCAGACCGCGGATCTTGGGATTGGCGCACTCAGACTGATAGACGGGGACTATGGCGTATAACGTTAAGCAGGGGTTGCGATGAAGCGAAAGCGGAGAACTTACCACTCATAGAGAGCAGACCGACAGCAAATCCAGCAATGATACGTCCAATTAACATCATTGCGAGACTGGAAAATTGTCAGCCATTAGATCATGATTGTCAACTCTCGCAGATGCACTTGCTGGTAAGCCGCTGCTTGGAAAATAGCACCAATGGTGCAGATCAAGGCACCAATTCCGATAGTCTTCTTTCTTCCGTACTTGTCCATGATTACACCTCCAAATAGGGCACCGAAGACAGCACCGCCATTGAACGTGGAGTTGATGGCGCCGACAATCGAAGAGGCGCCTGTTGTGTCGAAGTAGTTCAGGAAATGCGGTGATGCGATGACATCGGTCATGACACCAGAGTCATAGCCGAAGAGAAAAGAGCTGGAAGTGCAGTTATCAGTATAATTGTCATGGACTGAACGGTTCATGTTGCGCACCCGATGGCTGCAAAGCAAGCCAGGCCAATGTTGTAGGCTTTTCCCATGTTGAAGGCCTACTCAATACTAAGCAATGTGTGATAGGAACGATTCAGTATTTGAAGGAGGGAGAAATGCCGGGAATTATTGAAAGCTTAAAGCTCGATGATCGTTGTGGATGAGGCTCAATTCAGGCTGCGGTCCTCGACTCTATTTGTATGAATGGTTCCATTCTCGATCTCGCTCAAGTCCGTCTCACAGGCATGTTACATTCTGCTTCTCCTGATCTTCGCAGATCCACATAACTCTACTTCCCCAGGGATCTCCCGTGGGCATCTCCACACGGTCATGCTACGAGAGGAATCACGCAAGCTTGACGGTTCCAGCGTCTATTCTGTTTAGCCGCGCTGCGAACTGGGACTGACACATGATGAGCAGGCACAGAACGGCCCGTCTCCGAAGACAAGCTGACCCCCTCCACTCATCCGGCTCGACCAACCCTCTGGGCATCCAGGCCCGTCCCATCCCCTGAGGCGACTCATCGTCGGCCCCGAGCGCCTGGGGTAGTATTTCCTCCCACGTGTCAGCCGTCGGTCGTTGTTTTCTCACCGTCGCCGGGTAAAATGCCTATTATGGGGGCAGAGAGGCATTCGAAAAGCCGGACCACGATCATGGTCTGACCAGTGTCTTGTGCGTCTGTCAGCCGCATCATGCCGAGTGCCGGGCTTAGAACACCAGGGTCCCGGCATAGTGGAGACGGGATATCGGGCCTAGACTCCGGCTGGATGCAGACATTGCAGAGGCTCGATCAGGCTTGAAAGTTTGATCCTTTAGATTCTCGTGTCTTGCCTATATGCGGGCCAATGGCAGCAAAGAATGAATTCCTGTGACCCGAACTTCGGGCTGCCCGACTTCAGAACATCATATCAGATTCAACACAGATGTCTTTTCGATCAACACACTGGTGATCCAGTCGCTCGGACATCCGAGTTTGTTTAAGAGAGGCGACCTCCGCTAATCTTCAAAATACCAGACTCACAGCAATGCCCGAGAAAATTGTATCATTGCCACTTTACCATCGTGAAGTACAACTCATGCTCGTATTAAGACCGCCCAGAAAGGGCAGATTATGACCCTGTGGAGTCAAGGACCGACGAGCCTCCAGTTCAATAGGAAACTCGGATAATTATAGATCTAGCTGGTCTCTTTCTTATCCTGAGGTCAGACTTTCTTGATAAGTTCGCAACGGGTACGGCTTAGACGCTATCCAATCAGAGCTCGTCAATATCGCCATGCTTACCCTTTTAGGTAAACCCACAATCAAGCCAACTGATTTGGAGGTTTATATAATGCAGGTTATTACAAGGCAAAGTTAGAGATTGCTAGCTACAGTCGGGAATTATAGTTCGAATATGTTCGAATATGGTCTCAAGAACTCAACGAGTACCTGGGCCATGCTGATTCTCCGGGATGACCCGGGCAACACTTGGGCTCGCAAGACCTGGGAACAGTCGATAACTTGCTACCAGCGATCAAACTACCGCGGCCACAGAGCAAATGGCAGATTGATTATGACATAAGGATAGAGATATCATAAATCATGTCATTAAACTACTGCTACGTTGAAAGTCATTCTATCTTGATATCACACGCCATGCAATAACAGAACCATCATTTACAAGGACTCGATAGAAACGGGAGCATCTCCCTCCAGGTCGCGGCCTTTCTCCGCAATCTTGAAGTTACCCTTAAGTTTATCAGAACCCTCAAGCTTGCCGTCCGAGGCGACGGTAAGCTCAGCAACGACCTTGCCCTCGCCATCAACCACCGTCGCCATGGCGCCAGGCGATGTTTGGTAGAGAGCTACCTCAACGTCGTTGACGTAGTCATAGGCAGCTCCGACCTGCTTGCGGTCACCAAGAACGAGAACAGTATTCTCGCGGACGTACAGTGGCAGGGTGCCAAAAGCATGCCTTTCCTTGAACCAGCCGGGGCCAGTCTTGACCTCGTTGGTGAAGTAGCAAGTCCACTTGCCCTTGGGCAGATAGAACTCAACTTCACCCGACTCGTCAAAGACGGGGGCTGCCAGCAGCTGAGACCCGACCATGAACTGGCGGTCGAGGTACCACGACGTGGGATCATTGGGGAATTCAAGAGCGACGGCTCGGAGGGACATGGGAATGCCACCCTCGATAGACTCCATAGCCTGCGCATAGATATATGGCATCAGGCGTGTCTTGAGTGCCGTCCACTTGGCAAGGGTCTTGGAGCAACCCTCCTCTGTCTGGTCGTCCTCATCGACAGTCCAAGGCACACGGTAGGAATTGCTGCCGTGAAGGCGGCTGTGACTACACAGAAGACCCATGGCAACCCATCGCTTGTAGATCCACGGGGGAGGGAAGCCCTCAAAGCCGCCAATATCGCAGCTCCAGAAGGAGTAGCCGCTCAAGCCCATGGAGAGGCCACCACGAACTGACTCGGCTAGAGCCTCAGGGGTCGACTCGCAGTCGCCGCCCCACACCAGAGGGAATCGCTGGGTGCCGGCACAAGCAGCACGTGCATATAGAACGGCCTCATCTTTGCCATAGCGCTTCTGGAGGGCCTCGTAGACGAGACGGTTGTAGATGAACGCGTAGTAGTTGTGCATCTTGTGAGGGTCGACGTTGGGATCGTGCCACTGGACGTCGAGTGTGGGAATCCGCTCGCCAAAGTCTGTCTTGAGGGCATCGACACCCTTGTCGAAGAGACCGTTGAGGCACTCAACGTACCAAGCGCAAGCTTCGGGGTTGGTCACATCCAGCAGACCCATACCGGCCTGCCACAGATCCCACTGCCAGACATCACCGTTCTTGCGCTTGAGGAGATAGCCACGCTCGGCGGCGTGCTTGAAGGCTGCTCCAGCCTGGCCAATGTAAGGGTTGATCCAGACACAGACCTTCTTGCAGAGGCCGCTCTCCTTGAGGCGAGTAATCTGAGCCTTGGGGTCGGGGAAACGCTCCGAATCAAAGACAAAGTCAGTCCACCTGAAGCCCTTCATCCAGAAGCAATCGTAGTGAAAGACGTCCACAGGCGAGCCCCGGGCCTTCATGCCCTCAAGGAACGAGTTGACGGTCGCCTCATCGTAGTTGGTAGTAAAGCTAGTCGTCAGCCACAAGCCGAAGCTCCAGCTGGGGACCTTGTTCGCCTTGCCGGTAAGGATGGTGTATTTCTTGAGGACGTCCTTGGGACCGTCGCCGTAGATGATGTAGAGCTTGAGGCGCTGGCCCTCAACGGTCGTCTGGACGCGACAGCAACGTTCGCTGCCGATCTCCATATCCACGCGGCCGGGGTTGTCGATGAAGACACCATAACCACGGTTGCTCATCCAGAATGACACGTTCTTGTAGGCCTGGTCACTGGAAGTGCCGCCATCGGCGTTCCACAGGATAACATTCTGGCCGACCTTGTTCCAAGCACCGAAGCGCTCGCCCAAACCGTGGACGGACTCGCCAACGGAGAGATTCGTCTGCATGAACATGTAGTGTTTGAAGTCGCGCATGTCGCCCAATTGCATGGGCGCACTGGGCGCAGGCGTGTAGGCGAAGCCTGTGCTACGGTTACCAAGCGTTGTGAGGTGCTTGGAGCCATCGGAGCTATGCAGCTTGATCTCAAAGTTGTGCTGATCGGGGTGGATGGTAGCGGACAGGGAGCCAGACTGCAGCGTTGTGCCCTTGTCGCCCTTGGTGATCTTGCCCTCGACGGTGGGCTTGCCATCGGGGAAGAGTTCAAAGTGAGGGCCCTTGTTCTGGGCGCCGGCCCAGTGCGTGGATTCAATCGAGATGATGCCGTCCATCTCAGCCTTGATGTCGAGGGTCACCGTCGGCTGGTTGAGGGTATCGCCGCGGGAGTGGATGTGCCTCATCGGGCACAGCAAGCTCAATGCCTGCTGGTCCTCCTGGGGAGTGATCTCATAGACGTCCTCGGCATATTCGGTGCGTACGCCCTCGGCGGGCAGCCACATGCCGTCGCGAAGATGCATGGTGTTTAGCTCAGGCGCGCGATGCTGAGGATGAAAACCAAGTCTCTGGTGGCTCAATTGGCCTGTTTGTGAGGGATTGGAGAAGACAGAGTTGGTTTGGCGGAAGACGGCTCCCTTTCAATGGGAGTGGTAGAGGCCACTCTCCACCTCCTCATCATGGAACCTCATCTTCACAGCATCCCACGAGGCGCAGATCAGAACGAGTCTCACACCCACTCAATTACTGGGTCAGTCCCATTAGGTCCCCTCTTGACCCCGCCATCTGCCATGACATGTTCCTCTGCAAGCTGTTCCCAAAGGGGACCATGACCCTGTGGCGTCATTCGTCCGGCTCTGACAGCAGACACATCATGCTTTCTCTCAGAGTTTATGGACCCTGGCAATGCTCGATTGGCGGGTTAATACAGTAGCTTAGGTACCTAGGCAGCGTAGGCTAGGACTGCCGGCTAAATACCTGGGGTTATAGCGGAGTCAGCGGACTGCTAACGGCCCGCCGGGATGTGGATGTTAGCTGCAGTCTAATTTGTCCCCCAGCCACTCGGCCTTGATGTCTCCTCCGCATCGCAGCTCAGCACCTGACATGAGCTGCGTAGGCCGTCATGTTCTCTCCCGTCAGTTCATTTCCTTTGCGTTCGTGCTAGGAAGTTCGGCGCGTCTTTCCACGCCCTAGACCCGACCCAACGGTAAACTCAACACCAGCCAAGCCATCTCCCTCCGAATCCACGAATACGACGCCTTCGCCGTCCACTTCTTCCTGCCCGTCCTGGGCTGTGCTCCCGTCCTTCAATCTTGTTCAGATGTCGCCAATTGGTGGCGCCCCCGCATTTCCCCAGGGTCAGGAGCCACACCGCGGTACGGGCACTTGGTGGCGCGGCGAACCGTTGTGATGATCTCGGCGTCAATGTCCCATTGTGACTGAAAGCCATGTGCCTCTTTGAACATGCCTGCCTCGGATCATCACTTCACGATGCCGTGAGGGGATGCCTGGACGGTTAATTGTGCAGTTCTTGTCTCCATTGAACTGGCAATAAAATGGTGCCGATCCCGCTCCTGTTTTCCTACACAGCTCCCTGGGATAGCTTCCGCATCTTCAAGCCTCCAAAATGAAGCTCTCGACGTTTCTTTGTGCGGCAGTCCTGGCTACGGCCGGCCAGGCTGCCAAGGGCAAGCCACTGTACAAGGACCCCAAGGCATCTGTGGATGATCGTGTTTCCGATCTTCTCAAGCGCATGACTGTCAAGGAGAAGATGGCTCAGTTGATTCAGGGTGACATGACCAATTATCTCAACATCACCGATGGCCGGGTGAACAAGACAGGTTTGGAGTGGAACATGGAGTACCGGGCCAATTCCGTCTGGACCGGCTTATACGCCAAGATGGAGACCATAAAGAAGGCCGCCAAGCTGGCGCAGGACTATCTCGTGAAAGAGACTGAACTGGGTGAGTTGCAGTATCTTGCAAGCTCTCTGATCTTGACTCTAACACGCTCAGGTATCCCTGCCTTTGTCCAGAGCGAGGGTCTTCATGGCCTTTTGGCTCTCAATGCTACCATCTTCAACTCGCCAATCGGCATGGGATGTTCATTCAACCCCGAACTTGTCGAGAAGATGGCAGGCGTGATTGCTACAGAAAGTCGAGCTCTGGGTGTTAACCAGCTTTTTGCCCCGCAAGCTGACCTTGCTCGAGAATTGCGATTCGGCCGAGTGGAAGAATGCTTCGGCGAAGACTCGTACCTGTATGTGCCCATCTGGTATGATTCATAAACGTACTAATGTTTTTACAGTGCCGGAGAGATGTCATACAGATTCGTCAAGGGTCTCCAGGATGGAGGCGTGTCAGCTATGGTCAAGCACTTTGTAAGCTGAGACTCGCTTGATAATCATGAACACGACTAATCTGTGAAGGCCGCCTTCGCAACCCCCGAGCAGGGCATCAACACTTCCCCCGTGCATGGTGGTGAGCGAGAGCTGCGGTCTCTCTATCTCCCACCTCTCAAGCGAGCCATTATCGATGGAGGTGCTACATCCGTCATGTCCTCTTACAACTCATACGACGGTGTTCCCGTCGTTTCGGATTCTTTCCTTCTCACAGACATCCTTCGAGATGAATGGGGCTACGAATACTATGTCATCTCTGACGCTGGTGGCACTGCTCGTCTCGCCAATGCTTTCTTTGTCTGCGAGATTAGGGACAACGAATGCATTACTCTTGAGGTAAGGAGATCCTCCTCCAGTTTCAAGTAGATGTTAACCGTCAACAGGCGCTTCCTGCTGGTAACGATGCCGAGATGGGCGGTGGCTACTGGAGCTACGAGTCCATCCCCGAGCTTATCAAGTCTGGCAAGCTAGACGAGAAGATCTTGGACAAAGCCGTTTCTCGCGTCCTTCGCGCCAAGTTCACCATGGGACTCTTCGAGAAGCCCTTCACTGGAGTTTCCGACGATAAGATCTGGGATTACATGAACACCAAGAAGGCCAAGAAGATCGCCCGTGAGCTTGATTCCGAGAGTATCGTACTTCTTGAGAACCACGAGAACACTCTGCCCTTGAAGAAGGACGCCAATGTCGCTGTCATTGGTCCTATGGCCCATGGCTATGTCAACGTGAGTTTTTTCGCTCTACTTATTTAAGTACACAGTTGTGCTAACATTATCCCAGTACGGAGATTATGTTATTCACACCGCTATGACTCGTGGTGTGACTCCCCTCGATGGAATCAAGGCTGTGAGCAAGGGCAAGGTCACCTATGCCCAGGGCTGCGAGCGCTGGTCCAACGATGATTCTGGCTTTGACGAGGCGATCGCCGCTGCTAAGAAGGCAGATGTCGCTGTGGTCGTTGTTGGAACCTGGTCTCGAGACCAGAATGAGCTCTGGGCCAACCTAAACGCCACAACTGGCGAGCATATCGATGTCAGCAACTTAGATCTGGTCGGCGCAATGCCCAAGCTTGTCAAGGCCATCATCGACACTGGAAAGCCTACCGTCGTCGTCTACAGCTCTGGCAAGCCCATCACTGAGCCCTGGATCTCGGAGGAGGCCTCTGCCCTTGTCCAGCAATTCTACCAGTCAGAGCAGGGTGGATATGCTCTTGCGGATGTCCTCTACGGCGAGGTCAACCCCTCCGGGAAGCTCTCCGTCAGCTTCCCTTATGACGTTGGAACTCTGCCCATCTACTACGACCACCTTAACTCTGCTCGCACCTGGCCCAAGCCTGGCCGTGAGTACGAGAACGGCACTCTCGTCTTTGGCACAAACTACGTTCTCGAGACACCCACCGCCCTCTACGGGTTTGGATATGGTCTTTCCTACAGCAAATTCGAATTCTCCAAGATCTCCGTGTCGAAGAAGAATGTGACCGCATCAGATACCGTCACTGTTTCAGTAGATGTCACAAACAAATCGAAGCGAGATGGTGCCGAGGTCGTCCAGCTGTACGTCAAGGACATGCTCGCGTCTGTCGATGTGCCCCGATATCAGCTCAAGGGCTTCAAGAAGGTTGTTGTCAAGGCCGGCAAGACCGAGACGGTCAAGATTGACCTCAAGGTCGCAGACTGGGGTCTGTACAACCGCAAGATGAAGTATGTCGTTGAGCCAGGCGACTTTGCTATCCTTGTGGGCAACTCGAGCGAGAACTTCAAGGGCAATGTGACGGTCACCGTTTCGTAAAGCGGCGAACGACAACGCCGGAACTGATGTACGGGTATCTGCATGTTATGACATATTCTTCATTGTTAATATTTTTTTATCACGAATATACGTTGGTCCTAGATTTTACGCATCTCTCAGTCCAGTAGCTTCCGTCTGCAACGTGCCATATCTGCCGCAAGAGACCGGAGAGTCAATAAGATTCTTTGGGGATTTCAGTGACTTGTGCATCTATTTGTAGTTCAATATGCCCCTTCTTAAGCGATAGAGAAGTTCAGCCACGTATACGAGTTACCTCTTAATATTGGCGGGTTTGAATTAAGCAATGGAAGACGACATGAGATTAAAGAGTTGAACCCAGGGTGGGGGATCTCATGAGACGGGTACGTACCTTATCTGTTATCGCAGGGCAGGGGTCGCTGTATGCGGCACCGGCAAAATAAACACCCGGGCGCTGGCCAATCATGAGGGACAGCGCGCGGAAATGTGGTCATGGGCTACGGGAAGGCGGGCAGCCTCGCTTCGCTCCAGCTTCTCCTCGCCGTCCCAGCACGCTCGACACAAAATTGCACCTTGCCAACTTTCAGACGCGAAATTGACTCGCCTTTCGATATTGAGGGTTTCCCCGGCCTTTTGGACTGGCATCATCTTTCGGGCTAGTCCAGCCGCCGTACATCCCGCCAAAAGTCACCTCAGGCCCTTCTCGTCGCTCCGCCCACGACAAGTCCCCCCCTCTGTCCGATCGTCAATTCCTACCTTGGCCCGCCATGGCGTCGCAGCAGATTCTCTTCGCCGAGACCATAGCGGGCATGAAAAAGGCTTTTAAACGGAAATCATACGGTACGCAAATCCCGAGGCGCTGTCGCGTTTTGGAGTCTCGCAACTGACGATGCCCCCCCGACAGAGTCCGACTCCGATTCCGAGATTGAAAGCTACAGCAATCGCGGACACAAGCTTAAGAAGAGGGCGCGATTTGCTCATCAAGGGCAATTGGTCCCCACTAACGGCCCAAGCTCATATAGACAGGTCCGTTGTCGTCGCGAAATCCATCCTGAGAAAAGTTTCGCTGACCTGGACAGTATGTTGATTACGCCGGTGTTCGACGACCGATCATTCATCGCAATCCGCCATTGGTCGATGAGGAAGGCTATGAGATAGATAGCGAGGACGAGGATGACGAGCGTGTGCAAAGAGCCGAGGCTGCGGCAGTAGAGCTAAACCCCTATGCCAATATCCAAATAGAGAGTATGTCAGCAGCTGCGCGCTTCAACGACAAGGCTAACAGGAACAGATATCCTTGCCCCGCTCACCGCATCGACCGCTCTGCCGACACACCCGACCCTCTCGAAACCCTTCACATCCAAGACCCTCACCAAGCTCGTGGACCAAAGCTGCGACATTATGCGCAAAGAGAATCGCTCTCTGTGGCAGGTCAGGCATCTCTTGACCGCGCTATGCGGCGACTACACCTGGATTCCGTGCGAGATGATGGTGCGCCCTGCAGATATTGAGCTATACACAGACGATCACATTGCACGTCACCTACTGAGTCTCTCCAAAGCGCAACCGTCACTCCCCGGAATTACAAATGGTAACGCGCAGCAAGAAAACGGCATATTATCTGGACATGCTCCGCCAGACGCCTCCGGGAATGGACAGCTATCCGACAAGGACGCTGCAGAGGATGCAGACATCACCATGACAGATGCTGAGACTGTCGGTCCAGATGGCTCTCACCTAGAAGATGCCAAAGACGAAACAAAAGATAGTGCCGGGCAAGATGGACCGGATCGATGTGTCAAAGCACAGAATGAGGAACAGGTGCCAGTTGAAAAGGTCCATCCGCCAGGAGAGTCAAAGGATGAAGCGCAAAATGGCACCGACAAGGCCTTGAATCAAGTTGCTAGCAAGAGCAAAGACGAGGCTAGTGGAGGTGCAGCTCGAACTCCTGAAGGGGCGACAACCGGCGACACTGGTCACCAACACGAGTTAGCCGAGGCCACAGCGCAAGATGTCTCCGTCGCCTCTGGAGGGCAGGATCAAGACTTCGTACATCCCATGTTCATCGCACCCTCAGGGGCGAAACCAGATCGGGATGTGCTCTTGCCTGAACAAGAAGCCGAAGACATCCGACGGTTACTTGCGCTCTATGTGCAGAAGCAAGAAGAGGTCTGTCGAGGCGCGAAACGACTATTCTTGGGCCTCCTCAAGGCCGAACACCTGCGCAAGGACGTGCTTCACTGGTCCAAGGCGGAGGCTCATTCGGGACCCAACCGGGACATGTCGGACGGTGAGGATTGGTATGACAAGGAGGAATGGGGATTGACGGAAGACCTAAAGAAGGGTCAGGATGAAGAGGAAGAAGATACCCAGACGACGGGCAAGAAGACGAGGAACCGGCGGCAATAACTGTCGGTTTCTTCTGTCGGCGATCCTCGTCATATGAATGGTGGAGTACTGGCTTGAGCCGATGGATGATAATGACCTGTTTGTTGAGACTTTTTTGGGCGTTCAAGGGCGGTATTTGGAATAAACCGCAAGGCAGGCCCTGGAGCCGCCAGAGAGCGCATGGTTCGCGTATACCTTGGCAGATATTGATAGATATGAATACTGTATCGTTTCCATTCTCTTTACGACACGGAGCGAGTCGAGATGGGCTTTGTCCTGTTGCAACTGCGAATGAGAGAATGAGGTCAAGTTTGCGGGGATGTTTGGTGGATCATCGGCTCCCCAGCGCTTCCACTTACCGGAGTTAGCTCTGGCCCGCCCCAGCGGCTTCTTCCTAGTTCCATCCATGTGGCAGCACACCCAGCGTGGAACTCAGCTCTTTCACCATTCATTTGTTGCAACCTCAGCCTCAACCTACGAGAACAAGAAGACTTAGCGTTGCAGCCCGTGTGCCTCTTGTGTGAATCTGTTGCCTCAGTGACCGCCATCTCTCTTTTCCTGTCATAATGGCTTCCTTTGTGAAGGATCTCGTCGGATACGTCGACTTTGGCAAGCAGAGCTTGTTGGGTGAGTTTGCCAGCTGGCCTTGAGCTCTCCCTCCCAGCTCAACCCCATTCATTGCCAATGCCCACTGGATCTGACTCGGTATTTCTTTGCTGTTATTCAGTGTCTGCGTGCTCTATTGCCTTTAACCCCCTCTTCTGGAAGTGAGTCCCTCGTGTCTCCCATCGTCTCCGTGTGATTGTGTGTCCTCGTGCTAACTTATTGCCCGCAAGTATCGTCGCCCGTCAAGGTATGACAATGACAGCTCTTGGCTCGCCGATCGAATAAGTTGCCGGCTAACCGTCGATCCGTATAAAGAATACCACAACAAACTCCTGACCAAGCTCTTCGGTGGCAATTCCAGAGCTGCCTGCTATGGCCTCGCTGCCACCATCTTCTCCCTCGGCATGGTCCGCGACTACATCTACAAGAACGCCATCGCCGAGCAACCCTCGCATCCGCTCCTCCAGGGCCTCTACGTTCAGGCCGCCGCCCTCACTCTCTTCGTCGCCGGCAACGTCCTGGTTGTCACATCGACCTGGAGGCTCGGAATTACCGGCACTTTCCTGGGTGACTACTTCGGCATCCTCATGGACGAGATGGTGACGGGCTTCCCCTTTAACGTGACCGGCTCTCCCATGTACACGGGCTCAACCATGAGCTTCTTGGCTACGGCTTTGTACTTTGGCAAGCCTGCAGGTATTCTGCTCACTGTCTGGGTACACATCGTCTACAAGATCGCGCTTCAATACGAGGATCCCTTCACTTCCGAGATCTACGCCAAGCGTGAGCGTGAGCGTGCTGCGGGCAAGAAGTCCAACTAAGCTTCTCGTTTGTACATGTCTGTACTTTTATATGAGCGTGCATTAGCGACACAAGGCTGTACCTCGCAGGCAGTCCTGCATCACGAAAGACGGCGGGCACTTGAGATTTCATCAACGAGTCCAAATCTATCAACCAGCGCGCATCCCGCGAGGAAGTTGCACAAGAAAGCTACGCCTTTCAACAGGCCTGGTGCCTCTCAACAGGCTTAAGGAGTTTTCGAGAATATGAACAAAGAAAATTAGGTTATCGACATCAACCGGTCGACGGGCACTCAGAGAATTGCATCATCACTTTTATACCAATACCACTCACAGCATCAACAATAAAGAAACAAGTCTCAGGAATCCAGTCTTACTCAAGTCTCACTAGACTCTTGAAGATCTCATTAAGGACACATACGTGGCCAGTTTGGCGGATTTGCAGCCTCTTCGCCCTCCATCCGTTGGGGCTTCAGTCAGCAGGATGTCGGGGATAACTACGGGATAGGACTCGAGCCTCTTAGCAAAGAGGCGTCATAAAATAGACTATAAATGGGTTTGAGAATATCTACTTCATATGCTAACCTACCTAGGTAGTATGAGATAAAATCCTTATGATGAGAATCAGGCAGACTTGTGACCGCTTGATGGCAAGCTTGGCGAGTCTGTTAGAGTAACCTCGGGGATAACAACGAGGCCAGGTCCAATCCCCTTCAGAGTCCTCACCTTCAGAGGCCTCATCATCACAAGCAGCGTCGCTATCAGCCGAATCGTATTCAGGAGTCAAGACACCGGGGATGTTGAAGGCCATAGTGTCGGGTCCACGTCGTTGGGAGCCCCATAAGTGACGGAAGTAGCGCTTGGTGTCCCACTGTTTCAAGGCGATGAGATTTGTATCCATATCTTGAGTCAGTCGGTCGAGACATATAGCAACCGCTCAGGTTGTTGAGGCTCATTCTCCCCTCGGGCTTGGGTATTTCACAAGCCTTGGGTGTGTTATGAAAGTGGGTGGACCTCCTCTCAACTTCCTGATGAATGTATCATTCCCGGTTATCTTGAACTCTTGACTTGACGTGTTGGCAATTAAATCGAGGTGAGGTACGATTTCTTCGGTTAGCTAACAATACAAGCATCGTGTTAGCAGCTAGATGATAGCCTACTTGGGGATCAGTTCGCTTCCTCTTGGGACAGTTGAAGCCACGGATTCGGATTCTATATCCCGGAAAGTTAGATATGCTAGAGTTAACACACCAGAAGAAATTTGTGACACATCATTGTACAAAACTCTAGAAGGCCATCTAGCTCATCTAGTTCTTTCTCGTCAGTTGATTTGAGAATCTACTCTACATTCCGACAACCCCCAACGACATCTCAAAAGGGCCATGTTGAATTCTATACCATCATAAACACGCCAACTCACGCCAACTCATGCCAACTCAATTCACCTTTTCGAAGAATGTCAAGAAATTCAACGCGGACTGAGACCCATTGGGCTATAGCCATCCCCTACTTCTGGGACGGCCCCTCGTCAGGTAGGAGGTCGACAGCAGATGCCTCCACGGGCTTTTTCTCAGTCGAGGTCTCACCCTCCTTCTCGGCGGGCTTCTCGGCAGCACGGAGAGCGAGCTTCTTCTGCTTCTTCTTCTCCTTGGCAGCCTTCTTAGCCGCAGCTTTCTCTGCCTCAAGAGCCTTCTGCTTTCGGATCTCCTCACCGCCAAAAGCCTCGCGCCATTCGTCAAGTTTTGAGGCAGGAATCTGTGTAAAGAGAAGCTTAGGCTCGCCGATCTTCTGGCCGGGCTTGACCAGGTCGGCGGTCCAGGTGTCAGGGATGGAGATGAGGCCTGGGGTTCCGATTTGCTCAAGGATGGACTCAGCAGTAGAAGGCATGTAGGGGTGGACGATGCTGGCGAGGAGTTGAAGGTGATTGATGCCGAGACCAATGACGGCGGCGCAGCGGTCTGGCTCCTCGGCGAGGAGCTGGTTGTTGAGCTTGCTGTCTTGGAGGAGCTTGTTTCCAAGAGCAGAGATGTGCATGGCAGTGGCCAGACCAGCCCGGAGCTTGATGGCATCAAACTGTGAGATGAAAGTCTGCAGCACCTCGTTGACCTCCTTCTTGTGCTCCTCGAGGCGCTCGTCCGTGTACTTGGTATAATCCGGTACAGCACCATCCATCTTGGCCTGACAGAACTTGAGGATTCGCTGGTTCAGGTTACCAAGGTTCTTGAGGAGGTCGTTGTTATTGGCGTCAATAAATTCCTGCCACTTGAATTCTGAATCAGAAGACTCAGGCCGTCTTGACAAGAGGTAGTATCTCCAGACGTCTGGGTCGACGCCAGTCTCCTTAGCAGTATTGCCAAACACGCCAACACCCCGGGACTTGCTGAACTTTCCACCCTCATAGTTGAGGTACTCGGTTGTCGACATCTTGTGGACCTTAGTCCAGTTCTCTCTGGTTCCAAGCTGAGAGGCGGGGAAGATTATAGTGTGGAATCTACCGAGTTGTGTCAGTTGGTTCTCTGTGGGTTTAGGATCGTATTGGGACAGGAGAATTACTTACGGCACGTTGTCCTTGCCCATGAACTGATAGAGTTTGACGTTCTCGGGGTTCTTCCACCATTTCTCCCAGTTCTTACCATCCAGGTTATCGCCATCAACGTAGTTCTTCGTAATCGATACGTAGCCAATGCAGGCATCGAACCAGACGTAGAAGACCTTCTCAGCATATTCCTCGTTGCTCAGACCTTCGAGGTTTCTGGGAATAGGCACACCCCATCTCAGATCTCGGGTGATACCACGAGGAAGCAAGCCCTTGTCAATCCATGACTGGGTGATGGAGGTACAATTGGCGCTCCAGTCTCCGTCCTTACTGCTCTGGTGAAACCAAGGAATCAGCAGATCTTTGATCGCATCCAGGCGCAGGTAGAGGTGTTTGGTCTTTCGCTTCTCGGGGGTAGAGCCATCAACCTTGCACCGAGGGTTGATCAGCCAGCCAGTGGCCTTGGCCTCAACGTGGTCGTCGTCCCCAGCGCTGGGATCGCGCTCCTGTTCAAAGGGGTCGAGAAGTCCACCGCAGGCATCGCATTGATCTCCACGAGCACCAAGGTCATGGCATATGCTGCACTCTCCCTCGACGAAGCGGTCGGCAAGGAACTTGCCGTGGGCAGGATCGGAGCAGAAAGGTTGTGTGGTCTCGCGCTCCTCGATGTAGCCGTTCTTCCAGAGCTCCTTGAAGATGTGCTGGACAATCTCAGTTTGTTGGTCGGTTGGTGTTCGGCCGAAAATGTCGAAGTCGATTCGGAACCAGTCGTAGACTCCCTTGTGAAGGGCGTGGTACTTGGCGCACAGCTCGGCGGGAGAGAGGCCTTCCTCAAGTGCCTTGGTCTCAGTAGCGGTACCGTATTCGTCGGAGCCGCAGATGTAGATGGTATTGAGGCCGCGGGCTCTGCAGTAGCGAGCAAAAACGTCAGCAGAGAGGACGCTGCCGATGATGTTGCCCAAGTGGGGGATGTTGTTGACGTAGGGAAGGGCACTGGTGATCAGGATGTTGCGCTTGCCCTCTTCGGGGAGTACGGGCGCTTTAGAAGCCATGGCAGGCAGGTTGAAGTCGTAATTTCTAGGTAGATCGACTCGTATGGGGTAAAGAGAAGTTTGTAGCTGATGAATGGCGAAGAGTTGGTGAGTCAGAGTCGCGA
>JABCKW010000312.1:0-12564 GCA_014824385.1 Fusarium cyanostomum | reverse complement strand
CTATATTTCCTCTTACATAATGGATCTTATTTACACTAGCCCCGGTGCACAAGTTACGTAATATTATTTGCACTGGCCCCGGTGCACGTATGAGACCCCCGTTCTTGTGCAACGCCTCTGCACATCAGTCTTTTGCCCTCACTTCTCCCTTTACTGCAAGCTTTCAAGCTTTCTCAACCCACCCTTGTTCCTCCATCCACGATCGCCGCCAACCACGTCCCAAACTCTTCCGAAATCCGTCAAACATGCCTCCGAAGAGAAAAGCAGGCGGTGCCGTTCAAGGCGGGGCAAAGGCTGGCCGGTCTTCGCGGATGTCGACACCAGGAGCCGCGACGCCACGAACCATCGATAGTAATGAAGAAGTGCCGGAGGACGACGACGCTCCCGTCGACGAGGCCCTTGAGCGGGATTTGAATAAGAACATAGACCTTTTCTCCCTGGACCGCTACCAGAAGAGACATGCGATTCGGGATCCGCTCCCGCACATTTTTGGCGATCGTGACTTTTCCTACCTGGTTCTAAAGAAAGACCATCAGAACCGCCCGCTCTGGATCGACCCTCAGAAGGGGCGTATCATCCTGGAGAGTTTCAACCCGCTTGCCGAGCAGGCCCAAGACTTCCTCATCACCATCGCCGAGCCGCTATCGCGGCCGACTTTTATGCATGAGTACGCCCTCACAACCCATAGTCTGTACGCTGCCGTTTCCGTCGGCCTATCGCCAGAAGACATCATAAATACCCTAGAACGATTCCTCAAGACACCGTTGCCAGACGAGATTCGAAACTTCATCACGAGCTGCACCCAGAGTTACGGCAAGGTCAAACTTGTCCTCAAAAATACAAAGTACTATGTCGAAAGCCCGGACCCCAACATGCTCCAAACTCTCCTCAAAAACCCAAAGATTGGACCTCTGCGTGTGCAGGGAACAGAAGAGATCACCACTTCAGCAGCGCCCAAGATTGGCGGTCTTGTCATTCCCGGAACACAGAACGCGGCAGGAGTAAAGCAGGCCAATGGTCTCGGCCAATCTGGAGAGCAGGGACAAGATGGACAGCCTGTTCAGGAGGGTGCCGTCTTTGCAACCCTCAACGAAGAAGACGATGAAGACCAGGAGGTGACTCACTCCTTCGAGATTGCCGACAAGGACGTTGAATCGGTGCAGAAGGAATGTCTGAACCTGGGATACCCCGTTCTGGAGGAATATGATTTCCGACGAGACGAAGTTAACGCCAATTTGGATATCGATCTCAAGCCTGGCACGCAGATTCGACCCTACCAGGAAAAGAGCTTGAGTAAGATGTTTGGTAACGGACGAGCGAAGAGTGGACTTATTGTTTTGCCCTGCGGTGCCGGCAAGACTCTGGTGGGCATCACGGCAGCCTGCACGATCAAGAAGGGTGTGATTGTCCTTTGCACAAGTTCCATGTCAGTCGTGCAATGGCGAAATGAATTCCTGAAATGGTCTAATATCAACCCCGACGATATTGTCGCCTTCACGTCGGACTCTAAGAATAGCGTCTTCACTGGAAGTACGGGGATCATTGTCACAACTTACGCTATGGTTACGCAGTCTCGAGCGCGATCTTACGATGCTGAGAAGATGATGAAGTTTCTGACGGGCCGTGAATGGGGTTTGATGCTATTAGATGAGGTGCACGTTGTGCCCGCCAACATCTTTAGAAAGGTGACGTCGTCAATCAAAACTCATTCGAAGCTTGGCCTCACGGCTACACTCCTGCGAGAAGACGACAAGATCTCGGATCTGAACTTTTTAATCGGGCCTAAACTCTTCGAGGCGAATTGGATGGAGCTTTCTAAACAGGGCCACATCGCCAGGGTTCAGTGCGCCGAAGTATGGTGCCCCATGCCCACCGAATTTTACGATCAGTATCTCAAGGCACCGAGCCGAAAGAAGGGTCTCCTCTACATCATGAACCCGCGCAAGTTCCAGGCCTGCCAATATCTCATCAACTACCACGAGTCGCGAGGCGACAAGATCATTGTGTTCTCGGACAATGTGTATGCCCTCAAGGCGTACGCGCTAAAGCTCCAGAAGGCGTTTATTTATGGTGGTACCGGCCAGGCAGAGCGTCTGAAGGTTCTAGAGAACTTTCAGCATAACCCCAACGTGAACACACTCTTCCTCTCTAAGATTGGAGACACATCCCTCGACTTGCCTGAGGCCACGTGCCTGATTCAGATTTCCTCGCACTACGGTTCACGACGTCAAGAAGCGCAAAGATTGGGGCGAATTCTACGAGCCAAGCGACGAAATGATGAAGGCTTCAATGCCTTTTTCTACTCGCTGGTGTCCAAGGATACTCAGGAGATGTATTTCTCGTCCAAGCGACAGGCCTTCTTGGTTGATCAGGGATACGCGTTCAAAGTGATCACACAGCTAGCGAACATTGAGAAAACACCAGGCCTTGCGTTCGCAGACGTTACAGAGCGTCGTGAGCTGCTACAGAAAGTACTTGTAGAGAACGAGAGCATGGAGGAAGACGACCCCAACGATGACTTGTTCCATCAAGGTAACATGGGACGCAAGAAGAAGAAAGGAGCACGACGAACGGCCGGAACTCTCGGAGAGCTCAGTGGCGGCCAGGACATGGCGTACATTGAGCAGAACAAGAAGATGCAGACTAAGCGGAACAAGAAGGATAGCAGTGCATTCTTCAAGAAGATTGGGCGAGAGAATGCCAGGCGCGCATTGGCGCAGTAACAGAGCCAAGATTGGAAATGGGACACATGGGTTTGTAGATTCCCACACTAAGATACATAACGTTATTCGGGTGATCTTGGAGGCGCAAGGGGCGGGGAAGACTCGGCGTTTAAGAAAAAATTGTGACAACACGAAAGCCTATTAGATTGTACACTCCATTCTCATTCTATGTGCTAGATCCACGCAAGCAGAGTGACATTTAAATCAGGATGATGGGGGTTCGGGGTGATGCGCTGTGTATGTTGGAGACGACGGGGATGCTGGAAGAGGTGAGAAGTGCCAGTAAGTAACACGGCGATGCCGGACGACGGCAACATGCCGAGATAAGAGTGTCAGTCAGGCAGGTATGGTACGGAGGAGTAGTAGAAAGGGTTTGTATCATAAGCGAGGCATTGCAGGGTGACATCTATCACACCAACAGGCCATACTGCGACGCTCGCTCATGATGCGACGCTCATGATCTCTGAAGGTGGTGGACTCACTGGTGGGTGACCTGGCAATGTTCAAGGACCGCGAGCGCCTCCGAGGATACGACTCAAAGATAGCGTCCTTCAAGTTGTTTTAGAGTCAAAGCCCGAATGGGAGCCTGGGGTCTTTTAGCTAGTGCGGCCTTAGTGATCCGGGGAGAAAAGCTTGGCGATACTAGGGCTGAGAGCTTGTGGTTTTGGATGCATCCATTTCACAACGTCAAAGACACGGCCACGGGGAGTCTTGCTGTGCAACTCGCGAGCTAACTTGTGGCATACCATCGATGGGTTACAAAAGCCAGCTATAGGTAGATGGCTTATGCTATGCTTACATAGAGTTGAGAGAAGGTGAGCGGTGAGCATGACCTGATGATGAGGTGGTCTAGATTCGCGGTTGCTCACATCTCACTTTGCATGACCTCCTGTAAGGACTGCATGATGGCCACCGACTCCGTCCGTGGCTGTTCTGTCTAAGGGTTCACTCACCCTCCTCGGCACCCACGGCGCTGGGCCTGACGACGGTATCCGCTGTCGTACAGCAAGCTCATGCATAAGTGCAAATGCGGGTTTCTGTGCGTTCTTTGTCTCAGCCTTTGTGGCTGAGAAACACAGAAAACGTCTGTGTCCAGAGATAAAAGAGCGGTGACGTCACGTTCCGACGGGCTGAGGAAATAATTACCTACCTACCTAGGTACCTGAAGATGTATGCCAATTCCGATGATAATGATGTTGAAGAGAAAGATGACAATGATGATGGAAGAGAGAACCCGCACCTACGGATACATAAAGAATTGATCACGATTGTGTATCCCCTCGGCTGTTCTGAATATCCACAATGCCATGACAACCGATCAGAGAAACGGCCCTCTTTTGGAGAAGGGTCTGGGGGTATGGGGTTTTTTTTTATATTAAAATGAGCCCCTTGACTTGGCTGTTTGGAGCTTGAGAAATCAAAGCAACCCCGAAGCCCTGCCAAATATCCTCCCCGTTCCGCTGGGAGCTCAACGAGTGCCGAGGCGGAAGGTCATGGGGTTGTTCTTCGACTGATATTGGATGTTCTACATTGTTCGGGTCCGCGCACTCCTTGTGACACCCTGATCCGTGGCTATGGTTTCACCAGGATCTACGAATTTTCCTTGGCTTATTGAAATAGCAATTGGAAGTTTTTTAGGAGCCTTGCCATTGGCCCGATAAAAGAAAAGCACGGGACAATGGACAAGGGGTTTTATCATCACCGCTGCAGGTCTCACAACGCGCAGAAAGGAATGCGAACCCCCCGGGGCACCTCGAGTACATACTGTTTATGTACTTCAGCGGGCAGCTCCAGCAATGGAGCTCTAGCGGGCCATGATTCAAGCTGGCATTTTTCATACAAGGATGGCAAGGGTAATGGATGCTTAGTAGTACGGAGTACACAATCGGAGACGTCGAAAGACGGAAGCAATCTCGTCAGTGAAATACAGGCTTGGCGTCATCAGATCAGCAGCCAGGGAGAATCCAAATCAGGATTCCAGTGCCAATCAAAGAGTGCGGCCGAAGGGCCAGCGGGCGTTGCAACGGCCTCGGACTGCAGTCTCCAGCCCGCAAACGGAGGGAACAAGAAGATCGTCGAGTTCTTAACTGGACACCTTGTCTCGTTACCTCGTTCTCGACCAGCACGGAACGCTCCTCGCAGACAGGCTTGAGACAATCCTTGACAGAGCCGCTAATGAACACCGGGTAGCGCCGGACGGCAGGCGGGCATTTACCGGTACCGGGGGACTCGTCCCGAGCAGTACCAGAGTGGATGTTAAGCCTTTTTTCCCTTTGTTTTTCTCGCGAGTTTTCGCCGCCGCAATCTGCATGCATCTTCTAATCCCTGCCCTGGCCCTGTCAATGCCGCGCGTGCGTGCCTGGATCGCCATGGCATGGCTCTAACTGACTGGGACCCGGTATCTTGGCTTCTAGGCTTGGGTGCCTGTGCTGCTGGATCTGACTCTTTTGCCGTGCCCAAAGAGACGGGAGGGAGCTTGCTTGGTTGATTCAGGTTGCCGTGACATGGATGGATGCTTGGGCCCTTTCTGACCATCAGTGATGCCCTCGTGCTTTGATCGCGAATCCCGAGTCGCCGTCGCCTTGGCTACCGCTGTCGTATTCTGTTTTTGGCTCCTGTCTTGTACGTTTTCCCACTTTTTTTTTTTTTAATTCTCTGGGCCCAGTTGTCACTTGCCGTATTTTCCATTGCCTCCTTTCCTTCCTCCTGTCCCAGCTCGCGCAAATACTCGTCCAGTACTTATTTCTCTTGGTACGCCAGAGGATAATTCTCCTTATTCCATTTCAAATCTCCAAAACCAATCTTGACCTTCAAATCACGAGCCTTTCACCAATCAACATGCTCCTCTGCTCTAAACTTTTGCGCTTTGTGTCTTTGCTCTGGGCACTCATCAGCTAGTCGACTAGAGTCTTAGTCGCCGCCTCCGGTTCTCTCTCGTCACAGCCACCAGCACTATTTAACGTTACCCTTTAAGACCACCAATTCAGCATTTGGCCACTCGCCGTCCCCCAGAGGCGATCATCTGGTTGTCATTCTTGCTTCCCAAGCTCGCCATGGTCTAGTCTAGTCTCCAAGCTCTGCGGCCAACCCAACCCAAATATCCTGGGTTACCCTTCCCCCCTGTTCCCTTCCTTTCCTCCCTTCACTGTCCATCACGAAAAGCTTCAAGTGTTTGTCTATTGTTCTTTGCCTTTCGAGACATGCTCGACAGGGCGCGCGCCTCTATATGGGCGCAGCTCAAAGCTGTTAAGCCTTTTTTCGTCTCCAAGAAGCCGCATTTCAATTTCATCTCGGTACACTGTAAGTCGCATCAATCCCTCGTCCCTTGCTATGTGCATCCCCCACGTGGGAGTGCACTTTTTACTTTTCGTCCCCTGGCACTGCACCTCGAATGCCAAGCCTCTCTCTCACCTAACTTAACGGATTATAGACACATGGATCATCGGCGCAACATTAATCGCTTCCATCATCATCTATGCTGCTGGGCGCGGCACCACTAGCTATGTTGACTCTCTCATGTTCGCCAGCGGCGCCAACACCCAAGCCGGCCTGAATCCCATCGACGTGAATCTCCTCAATACCTTTCAACAGGTTGTCGTCTACATTTTCACCATAACGTCCAACCCGATCACCCTCCACACGTCGGTTGTCTTTCTGCGCCTTTACTGGTTTGAAAAGAGATTCCGGGGCTGGGTCACCGACGCCAGACAGCGCCGCGCCACCCTCTCCAAGTCCATGTCTCGCGCGCGTAGTGAGGCCCGTCAAGCAGAAGAAGGAGTCAACGGCCGAGACATTACCGTTGTACCTCACCAAGGGCGACCGCCGCGCATTACGAACGATGGCATTCTACTCGATGGGAACGAAGTCATCCATTCCCAGGCCATTGCTGACGATGACGACGATGACCACCTGCCGCCCAAGCCACCAACCAGCAGTGATGAGAGTGATACGGTCACTGTCTCAGCTGGACGGTCCAATAGCATGGAGCTGTGCCCGCTGGAAACCCCCGATCAGGTATTCGAAGAGAACAGGGATGAGCGCATGGAGGGGCAGGGCCAATTGCAGCATGCTCCGACAGGAATCACCTTTGCCGAGACAGTCAAGAGGAGCGACGGCGTCGACGACGAGTTGACCAAACCCCCTCGGAGGACCCATGCCGAGCACATTGCCATCCTCGAACGCCAAAGAAACCAGGACAATGAGGTCTTGCGGATTCCCGGCCCGCGCGAGACCGAGAGGGGTATGGGACCGCGCCGGCTGGATGACGGCGATGCGCACGACGGAGACGACGATACCATCGCCATGACCCGAACACGAGACTCGAGACCGGATCAAGCAACCATCGACTCGAGGGTGCTGCGAGATCGCAGGCCAACCATTGTTATCGCCGAACCCGAACGTCCTCTCAAGAAAGAATTGACAGACGATGCTAAAGCCGTTGGAGGCACTCTTGAATCCCTCAGGATGCGAAAGCCCCGGATCTTTAACCGCGCCCAGAAGCAGGTTCACGAAGATAATGAAAGCGGTGGTCCTGTGCGTGCCTTTCGAACCCGTACATTAGATACCATCAAGTCGGCTTGGTCAAACGATCACACCAAGGACATGCCCTACCTAAGTTACACCCCGACTATGGGTCGAAACTCCAACTTTGTGGGCCTAACCCTTGAGCAACGAGAGGAACTGGGCGGTATTGAATATCGGTCTCTAAGGACTCTGGCCCTGATCCTCCTTTGCTACTTCTGGGGGTTCCAGCTTGTTGCTGTTACATTTTTGCTCCCTTTCATTCGTCATAGCGACCACTATGGAAAAATCGTCGAGGACAATGCCATTTCGAGAACCTGGTGGGGTTTCTGGACAGCTAACTCGGCCTTCAACGACCTGGGCCTTACCTTGACACCGGACAGTATGAACTCGTTTAACACCTCCGAATACGCCATGATGACTATGTGGTTCTTAATCATCATCGGAAACACTGGGTTCCCTGTCATGCTGCGTTTCATTATCTGGGTGCTTGCCCAGATTGTGCCCAAGGGCACTGGTCTCTGGGAAGAGCTGAGGTTCCTTCTCGACCATCCCCGTCGATGTTTCACTTTACTGTTCCCCTCGAGCGCCAATTGGTGGCTGTTTTGGATCCTAGCTGCTTTGAACGCCATCGATCTGCTATTCTTTGTCGTCTTGGATGTATGTCGTTTTTAGCTCTTATATCTTCTCGTCCAAGTTGCTAACTTTACTTAGCTCAATTCTGGTCCCGTTGCTCAGTTGCCAGTACATACGCGAATCGCCGACGGCCTCTTTCAGGCTGCAGCCACTCGAACCGCAGGCTTTTCCTGCTTCAGCTTATCCGATCTACATCCGGCGATACCGGTCCTGTATATGATCATGATGTACATTTCCATCTTCCCGATTGCTATCTCTATTCGTCGAACCAATGTGTACGAAGAGAAATCCCTCGGCGTCTACAGTAATAAGCGAGACGAGGATGAAGACCTGGATGCACCCAGTGCTCTCAACTACGTCGGCACTCACTTGCGACGTCAGCTGTCTTTCGACTTATGGTACGTCTTTGTGGGTTTCTTCCTTCTCGCTATCAGCGAGGGCAGCAGCCTCAAAGACAAGAAATTCAACCAGTTTGATGTCCTCTTCGAGGTTATCAGCGCATATGGCACCGTCGGCCTCAGCATGGGCGTGCCAAATGTGAACGCTTCACTTTGCTCGCAGTTCACAGTTGTTGGCAAGCTAATTATCGTCGCTATGCAAATCCGTGGCCGGCACCGTGGTTTGCCGTACGGCCTGGACCGCGCGGTACTACTACCCAGCGAAGCCCGTTTCCGGAAGGAAGCCGAAGACAACCAGCCCATCTTGATCCGCTCCCGAACGAACGCCTCGATGGGTGCGGCCTCCGGTGTCGAGCCCAGTGTTTCTGGTCGACGAGGCAGTATCAGCCGCATCCGTGAGCGAGCGAATAGTCGCATTATTTCCCAGTTCCTCTTTCCAGGACCTGCAATTAGCAGTGACGCGATTCATGGCCACAAGCGCAATACATCCAATACCTCGGATGCTTCACGGAACTTCCCCCGAGCCAACACCGAGCCGGTTTTCGACGAGGAGAAGGATGATGTTCCTCCGCTTCGGAGCATCGAATCTCACAACTATCACCCTCGCAGGGCGGAGACGGCTCCGATGACCTAAGCCATGGACGAGGCAAACATGCTCTATTATGGGGCATGAACCAAATTACTATTTACTACGACCCGGAGAACTGGATGTTCTCCTTTCTAACATGAAACCATCGCAAGTCCCGGCAACATCATTTTACGAATTGAGCAAATGTTTCAAAGAGAATTGAATTCCAGACAATAAAAGGAGGATCACGGCGTCCAACAGATGGATTATAGGACTTAGACAGGGGTTACGCAGGCTGCGGTCAAAGCGCAAGCTTTCTTTTTTACTATTGAGCGAGGTTTCATGTTTTTAATTTGTTACCCCTGTATGCGACCTCCGAAACCCGGTCTGGTAGGCTATGTGGGATGTACATATTCGAGGCGTTTTCTGTAGTGTGGTGTGGCCTGGAAGGTCACAATGATGGGTTTTGTTTGGTGTTCTTAGGAATCTCTCACACCCCTAAATAAATGTCTACATACATAGAGTGGCAGTTTCAGATAACAATGAAGCCGCCACAGGTGCAAACCAACGCTTAACTTCCTGCCCTCTTGCATTATTGTGATCAAGTTGACTTGTTCGTTCGTCAGTCCAGTAGTGTTGTAAATTGAGCACCCTGGATTTTACTGGAAACACAGAACCCTTCAGCAATGTCTCCTTTGCCCAGTTGAAGTTATTATATCCAGGGTCCATCAACGTCTAAAGTAATCTAAAATACCTTACTTCTTGTTCGTTCCGTCACTTCGTCTCAAACGCCCCGAGATCCTTCAACACGCCGGCCAAACGGCGATAATCTCGGAGGAGGTCGAGCACCTCGCCAAGTCTAAGCTCGCCAGGGGTTTGGATCTCCATGAAACGTTTATTAGGCGGGGCAATCTTGGGGATCTCCTTTGGCGGAAGGGCGGCAGTAATATCAGGGAAGGCCTAGACAACTAATTAGCATCAGGGATAATCACTTATTAAAGTGGCAGCATCTTCCACAGGACACATCAGCTTACCGTTCCTAAGTCTCCTCCATCCGCGGGCTTCGCCACCTCCTTGGCCGCTGGTGTGGTCGGCGTTGAGGCTGCATTGCGGCCAAACCCGCGGATCATGCTAATACTCGGGAGTCGAGCCATGGGGTTGAAGGTGTTGCCCAAGTTACGCATCTGGTCTAGCACAGCTGGGTTTTGCCCGGGACTCTGAGTAGTAGTCTTGGGCTCGTCGGGTGCGAATAGAACCTTCTTTGAAGAGCTGGTGCTGCGCCCGCTGCGAATGCTATCGGTACTGCGGTCACGGCGGCCTCCAATGAGGTTGAGAACTCGATCCTCCCGCGAGGCTGGACGTTTCAGAAGATCCGAGTCGTCAGGTCCAAGTAGGGCGTTGATTCCGCTGCCATGGTCCTCGTCTGGGGACGGAGTGCTGACTAGCTTGCGGGCGTCGTCGAGGGTTCTCGGGACAAGTATGGGTTCTCGAGGACTATCCTGATGCTCCCGTAACTTGCCCACCAAGAACTTGTAACTATCGCCCAAGCTGTTGGAAATGTTCTTCAGGCCTTGGTCGGCGGTACTGAAGACGGCATCACTGGCGGCCCCAAACGCTTGTGCAGGGGCATTTACGAGGTCACTCAACCGGCGAGTGCGAAGAGTATTCGACGCCTCAAGGCTGGAAGAGGAGGGCTTCGTGGCGGCAGCATTAATTTTGTTTGTTTCAGGGGCACTTGGAGGCGATGCTGCTGCTCCTTGGTAAGCGGGAGGAAATGTTTCTGACCTAGGACTGGTGCTCTTGGCTGGTCCGGAAAGCTGTTCATCCGCCCTTAGGGTTGCCAGGTCTACCGTCTGTAGAAAGCTGATGGCAGCCTCCAGGTTTGTCAGACAATAGGCAGCTTCGCCCGTAAGCTTTGGCTCCCACCGGAAGTATTGAACAAAGTGAACATCGCTGATGACCTGGAGGTTCTCAGGCGGCAGGGTAATAAGAGTGTAGATAAGCATGGGCATGATCTCGTCGGCAGAAGCAGAGGGATGGAAGTGCGCGAGGGTGTCGACGATGCTTCGGTGAGCAGCCTTGAGATGGTTGAGCTTGCCAAGAGGGTATCGCTTCTGGGTCATCATGACCAGGTCTCGCCTGGCAGGTTCTAGCTTCTGCTTAATATCATCCTCCGTTGGCCCAGTTGCATCCGCAGATTCGTTAAGGTCGATTCCCAAATCAGCGGGTCCAATCCCGACCAAGGCCAAAGCTGCTGTCTTTGAACGCAATTTATCATCCTGAGCCTCGTCTTGTGTGCTCCGATGCCGATAAATCTTGTCGTAGATGCCCTCGCATAATCTGCGTTCCATAGCCTCCTCCAGCAATGACCTCTTAGCTTCGAGGGCCTTCCTTGCTCGTTTGCGATGTGCTAGTTCATCGGCGGTGATCATTTGCTGCTCGGCTTCTGTTTTGGGTTTTTCCTTAACGTTGAGCGCACTGGCCTTGGACCGCAATCGACTAGCGGCGGAGGAGATGGAAGAGGAGGACGGCGTGGGAGAAACATCGCGGCTCTGCCTGGAGGCGAGAGCATTGATGTGGGTGTTGATATTCGAAGACGCTTGACTGTAGAAGTCTTGGAATTTCTGTGCTAGCTTTTCGATGTTGGGAGGAGTAGGGTAGACTTTTGCGTTCAGGGAATCTATGAAGCTATCAAGGGTTTAGCGGGGGTAGCCGAACACTGGGGACTACACCGCACCTGTCTGTCAAGGTAATCAGCTCGATGGGGAGGATATCGAGCTCGACCGAGGCGCGGGTAATCTCTATAGCATCGTCGTCGCTGTGCTCGCCGGACTCGAACGCATCAGGGGATCTGGGATGAGCGGTTGAATCGGGCGTTGAAGTAGCATTGGCAAAGGTGTGTGCTCTCTTAGGGACTTGTAGGCGATCATCTGAAGAAGGGGGTTTGGGAGCCTGGGAATAAGACGCGGTGCGAGGGGCGGATGAACGAGCTGAAGAGCTCTCAGAGGGGCTGTGGGAAGCCATGAACCTTTTACTCGAGCTATAGACGATCATGATGAGCCTCCAGAACGTTGCACAGTTGACAAAGGGGCCCTGGCAGAGAGCAAGAAGAAAGGGGGAAGTTATTCAGGTTGCTCGGGGGCGTCAAGTACATACCGCGGGTGGTGGCAGCTCGAGCGGGATCGGGAGTTGTAAGAGTGAATGATGCAAGAGCCGACGTGTCTCAAAAGTCAACCCGGTCCGAGAGGAGCCTTTAAGTGGCAGTTTCTGTCCGTGCCACAGCCGTAGAGTATATCAGGAGCTTAACAAAAAGGATGAGAGCAAAGAAACAAGAACGAATGTAAGGCCTTGATACGGGGGAAGGAGATGAAGATGAAGTTTCTAGACTACTACGTACACGTAATGAGATGACGATGGATAAGAGCGATCAGCAGGATTGGCAGGGCTTGCAGAAATGAGTGGAGAGCCTAGAATGTTCTTGTTGTGCTGAAGAACAAGCACAGCCACTTGTCGAAGCCACTTGTCGAAGCCACATCAAACGGCAAGCCACAAAGCATACTGTCTCCAGTCTATAAGCTATCGGTTTGCGGGAGACAGCCTCGGTTAGGTAAAAGCCTTGGTTAGCATTTTAAAATTACTAAAATACTGTTTAACTTTTGTATTAAAAGAGCTAGTTATTATAAGTAAAGCAATATATTTAGGTAAAAATATTATAGAG
>JABCKW010000311.1:41721-84509 GCA_014824385.1 Fusarium cyanostomum | reverse complement strand
AAGGTCCCCCTCCCCCTCTCTCCTCTCCGACCCCTCCCGTCCCGTCTATGGCGTGAACCCCACCCCCTCCTTTCTCCCCTCTTTCCCGTCATCAATGCGTCCCGTGACCCTCTATCGATAAGGAGATAAGCATGGAAACTGCCCAGCTGGCTCACTGGGCCCTGAAATTCCAGGACCCCCCTGCTGTCGACCGTGCTGGGGCCTCTTTGATGATCATCGCTGAAAGAAACCCTCCTCATCATCAGATGCTCAATACCATGTCGCCATGCACCCTGGATTTCCTACTACGTACGGTGTACTCCGTACTCCCATTGTTTCATCCCAGCAACGGGGATCAAGCGAACGTTCCCGGATGAATCAATAAGGTACGGATCTGAGATGGCGCTAAGCATGTTCAGGCGCCAATCGACCGGAATCCTCTGCTCCATTGGTACTTGGATATCTGTGGCAATCCAGTCATCTGTGGCGCTGTTGATTAGACTTCCAGCCTCCATGATCCTATTCGAGATGGGCCATGGCTGAATGTGGAAAATGAGGAGAGCGATTTGCCCAATATTGTCAGACACGCGGCGAGACTACTACCCATGGTGCAACAACAGCAACACCTCCATCTCCACGAGCCTCCGCCTCCTTCACGCATCCTAACCGCCTGCCGCCGTTTCTCTCGCAGACGCGCCAGTTTCACGATGGGGATGGAGGCTTTGGCCTGTGTGCACTAAAAAGGCACGCAACCAGCCGCCTTTAGGGCTGCCGCCGTTGCGCCTCCTCGCCATGAGAGCTCCACTTGGTGTAAGTGATCATTCATCATCGAGGGCCCGCTGGCTGGGCTGGGCTGGCGTGGCCGGCGCCGAGTTTCTGGCTGAATTGACATTCTCTCTTCAGGGACCAGCCAACAGACCGAACCCCAAGTTAGGATAGGAAAATGGGCAGAACAGAACGGCATGGGTGATATTTCCCTACAGAGTACGGATACGGATACGCCACTGCCCGTTGGAATGGACTACAGTAGCACCACACAGCTCCGTTTCATCTTTCTATCATATTCCAGCTTGTTAGTTACCAGGAGAGACAAACGCCTCGTTCCGACACTATTCGGAGTTTCGTGAACGCAGGGCTGAGAGATACCTCCCATGGTCTCTTCATGATTCTGACCCTCATTTTCCATGAAACCCCGTACCCCGATCGTTCCTGGACTACTGTCCGGGCTCTCAATCTAGCCTTTGGCCCGCTCTCCAATCATGCCACTAAATGCAAGGCACGGCGCGGGTTGAGCTGCAGTGTGCATCCTGGGCCTAAACTGTCCTCGGAGGTTACTCGTCGACGACACCGACTCCATCCGCGCCCGCCCATGTGACAATTCGATAGGCGGGGGGAACACCACTCATCGTCGGTGAAGCAAGGGACTTTAATGTGGCCAACGCAACGAGCCGCTGGACGCTGGACGGCATTGCGCTCTGTGCCCGCCCGCTTTCCGTGGAAGTCCCCCAGCCTCGCGACTCCGAGTCACCTTGGAAGCTCAGCTTGTTCGTGTTTCTCGCCGTCTTACTCCGAACCAGGCCTGGCCAACAAGGGCATGCCGTCTTCAGTTTGTCTTTGTCTCCAAGCCACAGGCCAGTAGCCTGGCGGACGGGCCACCTCTAGTCCTTTCTTGTCCGCTGTCCACAGCATTTACCGACTGCCTGTCTCGTCCTGTCTTGTCTCGTCTCGTCTTTGACCTCTCTTGCTTTGACCTTTGATCCTACACCGCTCTTTTATACTCAAACCCAAATTACATAGCCCTTGCTTCTTGTGGTGGATATTCCAAACATGTGTCTTTCGCTCGCCATGTTTAGATTTCACTGCCATGGGAAGCGCAACACTCTGCGCCCATGAGCCCGAATGCAGCCAACGGGAGTGTCCTTGGTTTGGTTGTTTTCGCTCTTCGGGTTCTAGGCCGGCCAAGGAGGGATCTGTCGCCAACGCGGCTGCATTGTTACGTATCATGGCTGCATGGATCTCTCATGCACGTATCCTCATTCGCGTGCGCGAGTGGCATGGCATGGTTGGCATGTACATGAAAGCCCGTCATTTGCGATCTTCTTGTGCAACGTTAAAGCATATCGAGGTATCCTTGAAGTAGATGCGGAGATATAGCCGGCTCTCACGGCCCTCCATTCCTTCAGTGCTTCTTGTAATGCCGTGTCTCTGAGCAGCATCACCCGGTTCTCTTGATGGCGTCCATTCGGGAATTTTGTTGGTACACAATACCCAATACCGTGTGACGCTTTCTCTATTGCGCCTTATTGGGAACCTCCTTTCGGATATGAGGGTCTACTAAGAGCCTGAAATATCTGTGTGTTAAATTTACCCTTGCCGGCTTCTTTCGTGTGTGATGAGCTAACGACGCCATCCTGACGAGGTTCCAGATTCAAATCTAATTGTGAGGCTCCATGGTTGCCCACATATCGCCTTCAGCAGGTGAAGGTCAACGCATGTGATGCTACTGCACATCAGTCTTCTAGAACAGGTAAGAATTGACACCATGGCGGCTTTAGTGTCGATCCCGAAGGTTCGTTGTAGATCCCATCTAGCGGCTGAATTCGTGACGTCCGATGCTCCAGGGTAACCCGCTTGGTAATGGTGAACAAACACCAAGAATAGAAGACGGTCCTTATCCCTTTGGTTAGATACAATGACATAAAAAAGAACATGGATTCTTATATGGAATGACTGTATCGGACTTGTATATGCTCCTTCTGACCTGCCCTAGTACATAGCTAGAGATTATGTTTATTATTGCGAACCTATGTGATGGCACTCTATCCGTGACTATTTCAGAATCTCCATGACAACTTGTACATAAGGATACTGTTGAGACGGATGCGATGATGATTGTATGGCTCGCTGAATTGTTCTCTGAGGTATGCCCCGATAAAGTTCAATGGCACCTGGCCAAGGCAAACTTGTTTCAATTTCCTGCGGACAAGTCGAATAGCATGCATCATAAAATATCTTCATATTTCGTACATGGTTCATATCTACTTGTGTAGCTATACGGCGCAAGCGAAATTCCGGAAAACCACATCCCATCAACCAACACCGCACGTTTATGATGGAACTCATCATGCAAAAAACACAAGACGCCATCTCGTTATGATATACCCAGCGTAAGAATAACATGCAGAACTGATCATGAATCTAAACCTCATATGGCGTTGCAGTACCTTTAGGATAGGCCCTACGCGAGGCCACTCAGAATGCCGGCCCCTAAATGTCCAGCATGCTCTTGACCTGTTGCGGCGGAGCCGTGATCGAGTTGCTCGTCTCGGTACTGTTGCTCCGGTCATTGGTCCCGGGCCGTCCAGACGGCGACGTCCGACTCCGGCCGCGCCGCTCCTGGTCCGTATATGGAGGCGGAGCCGGCCCGTCGAGTGCCAGTTCGGCTTCACGACGGGCCCGCTCCTCGGCGAGGTTGTTGGGGAACAAGACACTCGCCACAGCCTGCACGGTGCGTTCGTGCCGGCGACGCTCGCTCTTGCCGGTGTAGGGCTGAACGAAGGTCTGTGAGGTCTGACTACGAAGGGAACCGACACCGGCACGGTCGACACGCGGGTTGTTGGTGGCGTCAATCGGACGGTGCATGTGCTGCATCTCAATATCTTCATCGTTCCTGGCGTTAGCCCACGCCTCCTCGCGAGCGTGTCGCTCCGCTGCATCTTCGACACGTCGACCCGTGGCCCTACCGCCGCCAATTTCTTGGACGTTGCGAGTGAGCTTGTCCTTGAAGGTGAGGAGGTGGTCGCCTCTAACACGACGCCACCAGGCAGGCTTGCTGACAATACCGAGCTCGCGGTTGACCGTCTCGCCGCGCTCACGCCTCTGGCGGATGAGTTCCTTGTCCTCGTTGGGGCTCGCGAAGCCGTAGAGGAACTGGACAATGAGGATGAGAAGAGGAGGGAGATAGCCCCAACAGAAAATCACCGGGATGTTTCCATCGTATTTGACGACGGAATATTTGAACTCCCAGGAGATGAAGGCCTGGTAGGCAATGGTGGACAGGGCCAAGGGGATGATGAGCCAGAACCGAAGGGGCACGGAGCGGGTGAAGCCAATAGCGCGGTTGAAGATGCCGCGGTTGCGTGGCTTATAGTGCTTGATGGAGTGGTAGAGGGAGAAGAGGATGGTGAGCCAGGTGACGAGGAGGCAGAAAGCGGCGACCTTGAAGCGAGGGCCCGTGGCGGCCGGGATCGCCTTGTCAGCGGTTTGTTCTTCGGAGCGTTGTAATTGAGTGAACTTCCAACTGCGGGGAACGACCATGAAGAAGTTCTGAAAGACGAATTAGCTTGGATCTTTGGAAACATGGTGCGGTCGCGTTATATGTGAGGTAGTGAAGGTCTTGTCACTTACCAGCCAGAGCCAGAAGTAGAACCACAACGGCATCCAGAACTCAACCTTGGAGCGACGATCGTCACTGGACAGCATGAAGGGGTTCGGGTCTACGTATTGGCGTTCCTGCCAGGAACCCCAGTGACGGACAGCCTCCCAAGTGAGGGCGAGGACGCCCATACACATGAGGTACCAGAAGAAGACAGTGACGGTAATGGGCAGTTCCTGGAGATAGTACCGATCGACATCCACGTTGATGAACAGGCTGATGAGAGCTGCGGCGGAGACGAAAAAGGCCCAGTACCACTGCCAGCGACGACCGACGGGGTAGAAGCGCTTCTCGCGAGGGAGGTAGATCTTTCCATGCTTGGTGAGGACCGTGAGATTTAGGACGAGGGCGATTCCGAAGGCGACAGCGAAGCCAATGCCGACATGGCCGCGAGTACCAATGGGTCGGATGGCGGAGTAGCACTTGGTGGCATTGATAAAGGTACCGTTCTCGAAGAGGTAGGCAGGCTCATATTCTTTCATGGTCAAGTAACACTTGGAGCCATTGGAGATGGTCTCGTTGCTGTAGAAGGTGTAGTTGAAGTGCTTAAGGGTGGTGAGGTTGAAGTGAATGCCTTGAAACACGGTATCGGTCTTGTTGTTGCCCTCTGGCCAGTCCTTGACGGCGCGGGCCGAGATATGGGCGATGGCTGCGTAGAAGCTGTTCATCGTGGGCAACGCTTGGTGTTGAGACGAGCGTGTGGTGTTTCTCGTCTATTCGTTCGCCGCGTCCGTCCCGTATCTCGATCGATTGAGTATGAAGAGATCACCGCAGCTGCAGGTTTCTAGGAGTGCTCCCAGATGCCGTGTACTGTAGCTGCGTTGCCGGCTGTCGTGATGCGATTCGCCCTGGGGGAATCGAGAGAATTGTCGTAAATCAGAGGGAACGCATCAGGACATGGCTCAATTCGACGAGGATCTCAACCGACGAAGGCAGGAATTCGAGATGTTGAGACGAAGAAAGAGAAGAGGAAGAGGAGGAGGAGGAGGAAAAAAAACTTGGCGGTTGGGGAAAAACAATCGTCGTCGGATGGATTCAATGCCGGACATGCCGTTGCGACCGGGAAAAGCCTCGCGGGTGAGTGGACGGGAATGGCGATTTTTCTGGGTACGTAATTCGGAGGTGTGGAGGTGGGGATGCCGAGCGGTCCGTTTCGCTGGTTGAAATTGTCTCATACAATTGATTAGTTACACGCGGAACGTCGGCAGTAAGCAATTCGCGTGGATATATATCATTGAATTAAATGTAGAGAATATCACTGTCGGTACTGATCATCATGACAATAGTGTCATATCTAATTTTCCCTTTCTTTTATAGGTCTTGCTTGATCTATCTGATTGAACAACATCTCGAGAGCCTTTAGCATCCATGCCACAATGACCTCACTGCAGCCCAGTTCTCAACTCCCCTGTAGCCAACCATCAGCTCCCGGTAGCCAGTGTAACATCCGGGGCTCGACTCCACTGATTGGTTGCTGTGCCAGACTCCCCAGACCCGGGGTGCCAGGCCGCTGCCGAGAAGCCAAAGAGCTTGCGTGCAGGTCAGGTGGGAAAAGGTACGTACTTACGGAAGAGCGATGCCCGAAAAGGCCAGCAACTAAGCTTCCAGAACACCACCCACCAAGAACGTGTGTGCCTTTTAAAGCTTGTGTGAACATCGCCAACTTTCAACGGCCACGGCCGCCGAAACCGCAGAGATAGCGCCATTGAGTCTAGAGGCCTACATCAATCATGGACGCCGATCCCACAGTTGACGAAGAGCCCTCGTACATCGACTACGAAACCTTCCTTGATCCCGATTTCTCCCCCGCCTCCTTCGCCAACTCCCTCGTTGTCTCGACCAATAACCCCAACGACACGCCCCTCGACCTCTCTACGCCTCTATCCCGCGTACTATTCGACGCCCAGGAGATCGACTCGCACATTGACGTCCTCACCACCCGCTCAGCTGTGCCGTTGCTCAGCTACACTCAACAACAGAACTATGCCTCCAAACACATCGTCGCCGAACTGGACGGACAGATCCAGAGCCTCAATGACAGCTACCGCCAGCTCGAGAAGGAGGTTATCGATAAGCATGCCGAGGCAGACGAGGTCCGGCTCGTGGCTCTGCGGTTGTGGGAGACCCTGAAACTCGGTCGCTCCGTTGGCCGCTGCTTGCAGCTTGGTCGACAGCTTGAAGTCCAGCACTCGGAGCTTGACAACGGCGGCAGTGGCGCTGCATCGTCTGGTAAAGAGGATCATCGCGCTCTCGTACGATGCGCCTACACGATCCTGTCACTTCGGGAAGTTCTCGACCGCAAAGCCCCTGGGGAGGAAGGCCATGGGCTTAACCGTGTCGACGCTGTTAGAAGCCTCCAGGATACTGTCGTCACTCCAATTGAGCGGTCGGTTCGTGATCGTGCGGATCGAATCATCCGCGAGTTCTCAGTTCAGCCGACGTCGACCTTTGCCCAAGTTGACGAAACCAAGTCGCAGACAGTATCCGCTCTGACTACGCTGTATCTCTTGTCGCCAACTCTTGGCTTCAAGCCTGACAAGTGGGTCCCTCGGCTGCTCCTCCAGGCTTTGGAGGCATACATACGGTCGGCACTACAAGCAAGCATTACGGCTCTATCTCGCTCCCTTGGTCAGCTGCCAACGTTAGAGAAGGCGCTGGCTGAGGTTATGGCCAAGTGCCAGAACATCGTCTCCCTTGAGGCTGTGCTCGAGGGAGCCAAGCCGCCAAATCACCCCTTACTCCCGGCCTCTAGCAGGCTGAGCCAAACCAATCTACTTCAATCCCTTCTTTCGTATCTCGAGACCGGAAGTCTTGCCTCTTTCTTCTGGAGGACGATGGCCAGCAGCCTTGCTACACGTGTACAGGATATAGTGAATCGCGGGGGCGTCGTGGCTAGAACCCTTCGGACGAACAAGACCACAGTGGGAGACGCGATTCGCCAGGCTGTCGTCAAGGGCTCGCAACTGCACAGTGCTTTGTATGGATCCAAGGGAAGAACAAAGACGGATGCGAACTGGGACCGCGAAGTGGCCGTCATGGTTGGAAGCGTGGTCAACAACCTGGGTCGATAGAAAGTCTATATCTTGATCAAAACCGTCAATCTACAAATCAACTCTCCAGCAACTCACGTCAGTCTTCCACACCTCACGTGGCGGTCAAGGAATCCTGGAGACCCGTCTAACCCCAATGATGGGCGTTGCATGCAACATGAGGCTCTCGTGAGCCCATCTCAACTAAATCTCTCCGATCTAGCTTTAACGTTCCTGCAGCTGTCAAATCGCACTGACACCAGCCCGTCCTCAGTGGTCAACCAATCTCATCTGCCAATCAAGTCTGATTCACCGTTGCCTCATCATATTGATCAGTCATCAATGCGTCGACGGGGATCCAATCAGAGTGCATCCAACCCCCGCATTCAGCAGTCTCACAGAAAGAGGGAACTGAAACCTTGGCTACTTAAAACAACCTGGAACCATCACCAAAATACTGTGGTACAGACGGAAGACAGCTCCCTCGCCTCGATTAAAACATTATTTGCCTCCATTTCAGCTCTCGGACGAAACGAAAATGGTCCCAAACCAAGGCCTGGTCCATCCAAAGGAGTACGATATCAAAGACAGCAACGTAGAGCTCATCGGGTCCGATATTGACCATAAAGTCAAGTACAACTCCGCTCTCACAGAACCCGCGTGGAATGACGGCAAAGTTGGCATCGAGCCCGGGCTATTGGTTTGGCGTATCGAGCAGTTTGAGGTAGTCCCGTGGCCTAAGGAAAAACATGGCCAGTTCTACGATGGGGACAGCTTCATCATTCTGTACTCCGACAAGTTCAACGGCAAAGATGGCAATGAGAGGCTTGTCCATGACATCTTCTTTTGGCTTGGGCAGCATACATCGCAGGACGAGGCGGGGACGGCGGCCTACAAGACTGCCGAACTGGATGAGTTCCTCAAAGGGTCAGCGACTCAGCACCGAGAGATTCAAGAAGCACCATCGGACGAGTTCCTGGCACTATTCCCACGCATATCCATCCGGGCTGGTGGAACACGGTCTGGATTCCGACATGTGGAGGAGGAGGCTAAACAAGACATGCCCACCTTATTGCGCGTGTTCAAGAACCCGGCTGTCGGTGTTAGTGGGATCGTGGTGCACGAGGTGGAGCCGGCATGGACGAGTCTGGACGACGCGGATGTCTTTGTGCTAGACGCGGGTGACAAGATTTGGGTTTGGCAGGGCAAGGACTGCAGCCCGATGGAGAAGGCAAAGGCAGCACAGGTTGTCCATGACATGACAATCGCGAAGCACTCCGAGGTTGAGGTCATCTCCCAGACGGAATCCCGGTCACGGAGAGTCGTCGATCTCCTCGGTGGCAATGATGAAACACCACGGGAAGGATTCCGCAGCCAAAGACCATTCGCCTCACGCGGCAAGCCACACGCTGCCGATCAAGCGGCTAAGAAGCTATTCAGGCTCAGCGACGCTTCGGGAGAGCTCTCATTCGGCCTGGTCAAGGAGGCAGAGCGCTTGTCGCGCGACGACCTTGAGAATAGCGACGTCTTTCTGCTTGATGACGGCGGCAGAGCCATCTGGGTATGGCAAGGGAGTGGATCAAGCGCCACAGAGAAGAAGTACTGGTTCCAGATCGCACAGGCGTACGTGCGGTATTTGCAACGCGAGGGTGGCCACGCGGAGGTGTATCTCACTCCAGTGGCTAAGGTTATTGAAGGGAGCGAGAGTCGGGCGTTCATGAAGGCCCTTGCGACTTGAGACATTAGTATCAGTGCCAATGTCACCTGCAGCGCGGGCGCCTTCGTGCGAGATCAGTCCTTATTGACCTTGAATCGTATGAGATTCCTGCGGTGTGCGCGGAAAACAGCATAGTCGCAGCCTGACGTGGGGGAAGATCCAGAGAAGAAGACGAGGAATACAGGCTTTGGACGGTGTGGACGAAGAAGGGCTGAGACGGGAGGGAGAAGCGGAAGGAGGCAGGGTGATGAGAGGGACGAAATGGACGAGGTCTTTTTGCAAACGAACAATGATGTTAGTCATGGTGTGCGAGGAAATCGGATGCTCGGCAAGCAATGGGACCATACGAAGCCACAGCAGGGCGTAGACTACTGAGCTAGATTACATATACTAGGATAATCTGGATTGAGATCACCGAGACTGGATGTATCACACGTGAGGTCTCTGTCCTGCATCTTTTCTTTCCTTCTCGGAACATTGTCTGATGTCTGTTGTAATCGTTGTTGGTTGGAGACCGGCTCCAACAAGTAAGCGTCTTCGTGAGCCTCCGGGAATCGGAGAGAGTGAGCAATAGGGACTTTGTCAAGCGCGGGATGAGGATGGAAAGAACCTAAGATGGCAAAGCTGATCTAGTAAATTTAAAGATGTGATTCGCCAAGGGAGGTTTAGCATGAAAATTAGGCCCCCACTCAGGTTGTTATTGATCTGCATGTTGAAAGCATCTTATCAATCAGGTCCCATCTTATCGATCAACATCTTATCGATCAGTGCGGGTCTCCATCGTTCGACAGTATCACTTACTTCTTTTGGCAGTTAACACGTGCGAAAACAGATAGAGGTAGTAGGTATCTTATTTTCTACCCAGAGCGCGCCCAAGTAAAGGTTTCTTCTACTTGGGCTTTAAACACTATGATTATTATACCTCTAAAAAGGTAACTCAGAGTTGTCGGAGGATGGGCACCCGATCAGTGCACACGCAAAAATCTCATCAACCCAGATTCGGCAACCAGGGCTCCAACACTCCGCACTACCCAAAGGTTCCATGGCTCTAGACGCAATGCAAATGAGCCGACATTGTCTTTCACAAGCCTGCCGAGTCGTTTCATCAACCCTGAACAAATCGTGCAACGATCCGGGACACCCCTTCCCCTTCCTTGTCATCCGTCATCCCGTCGAGAGCCTGTTCTGCGAGACACAAGGTAAGGTTCTGCTACGTAGTAGCTATCCAGTTCCGCTACCACAGTACCCAGCTGCTGCATAGTAGAATGCAAAGCCCATCCCTAGCCATCCCACGGGCATGGCCATGGGTTGGCTCGCGAACCTTTCGTCTCGCATCAACTCCCACGCTGTGGGGCGTCGAACGGCCGCGCGAGGAGGATGGTGCGATTTTCATCAGCCATCAGGGACCGATAGAAAAGACTTCATGGTGGTGTATCCCGCTATGACATCTACAAATGCCCTGAACCCTGCTGCGAGTGTCTGGGAAAGGCGACAAGATGTACGCTTCTGAGCATCAAGTGTCTGCTGGTGGAGCAGAGCATGTACAATGCCGGGCTGGGCCGGACACCATCGGCCGTTGGTTTCTCGGCATTGCGGGATGGAAGGAGAGGCATCTGATAACCCTACTTGGCAGGGGCAAGCTGATGGTCCCTTGAGGTCCCACAAGAGAGCCGAGTTGCCGGCCAGTGGCTGTCTGAGAGGTGACCCAGAGCAGCCTTAGACGTCGGGTTGAGGCCCCCGACTGGAAACGGGTTGGTCCGCCATGTGGACCTACTGAAGCCCGCCGACACCGGGCTTGCTACATGAATCTAGTGATCCAAGGTTAAAACTGAAAAGAAACTTCCCCAGGCCAGGGACCTGGGGCGTGGGGATCGCCTGGCGAGGCACGCGATGGGGAACAAGACGACGGCGGAACTTGTACGGCTGGAGGCGGAATCGGTGGACCAGCGTGGGAGGAGCCGCACAAGCCTGTCTTCCCTTTTCATGTGGGTGAGTGAATCTGGCTCAGCCGGAAGGGATCCCGCTGACATTGGGAGACGAGGCGTGGCCCGAACGAGGCATGTAAGATCGAGTCTTGCTCCGTGACAGGCATGGAACTGATTTCGTGGACTCATTTACTCCAAGTGGCAGGAAATCATGCTTCGAGGGTTACAAATGAAGTAGTTCGTGTCATCGTGATTACTCGATCGAGTTCCTGTCCTGCTCGGTTGCGGATGGGGTCTATGCTAGCTGACCTAGTATACCCATCCATCCGTGGATCATAGGGCCGAGTCCCAAGTAATTGATGGGCCATGGAAATCGGGGCCAGCCAGAGCGGGGAGGGGCGAGTGCTCGACCCCTAAGTGCGGAAGCTCGACGATGGGAGGCCAGCTAAACTGGCATTGGAGGCTTGTTTGACAGATTGAGACCGAGGGTGGTACCTCTTTATCTTTCTCATACAAGTTGCTAGAACGAAACATTTGTCTGCGTCGGTCATGTATAAAGACTACTCGTCTCCTCTGCTGTCGAAGCTTAAAACTCCTCAACAGAGGTTGATATCATCAACACACCTACTGCCCTTCTCCCCTCCCATTCTTATCCTCTTCCTGATATTAAACAAGAGGGACCACAACCTCTGTGGTTGGCTTTTCTCCTGGTGCCCTCGCTTCAACTTGTCTGATCCCGGTGCTTGGTACAAGCCTCGTATAGACCTGTCGAGAAAGCCATGTTGCATTCTAGTCCCCTCGCGACTGCAGCGGCGGCAGCCTCAGTCTGGTTACTGCCTACGGTGTCCGCTACAAAGCTTCTCGACGGGTACGGGAGAGAACACTTTAGCCTCCCCTGTGGTTGGGGATGTCGCTATGCCATGCCCACGTCGTTAGACTGCCCCGAATACGCAGGCATGACTGCAGAGGAGAAGGCCGAACAACGCCCTTCGGCTGCCTGCATGGCTAACGATACCTCCTACTTGACCTCGCTGGCCTGGTGCATCAACGAACACTGCGATAAGAGCATCAAGGCTTACAGAATCGCCGAGTTCTGGGAGACAGATATGATCTACGGTCAGAACGACCCAAGTGTCGTTATGCGATTCTCATACGCCGGGGCGTTGCAACAGGTCAACCCAAAGAATCCCCCCAAGCCTTTGAGCCCAGAAGAGACGACTCTCAACCGGACCATTTCGATTGCCAAAGATATCTACCAAGCCAACATGAATGGCGTTTATGGTTACAAGGCCACTAGTAGGAATGAGTCCATGTTCTCGTGAGTTATACCCAAGACTCCTGAGTGCGATGATGTTTTGGCTAACATAAACACTCCCCACTTAGGCTTCTCGTCTTCCTCTCCGGCGTTGTCATGCCTGTTGGCTTCTCTTTTATCCGACTTCTGCCCATCCCCACCAAGATTCGAAGCAGATTCTACGCCTACTTCATCGACCCTCCCGCCTGGGGAAGAAAGCACAGCGTCCCTGTTCTGGGCCTGGGTTTCATTCCAACTCGAGGCCAGATGATCTTCATCCTCTATCTTATTGCTATCAATATCGCCGCTGTCTTTTCTGGCTACCCTCGCTACTCGCCCAACGCGATCTTCCCGGACCGCAGATATGAGCTGATGCGACATATGGCCAACCGGGCTGGTGCTATGGCTTTTGCAAACCTTCCCCTCGTCATCCTCTATGCTGGTAGGAACAGCTTGCTGCTTTGGATGACCAACTGGTCTCACTCAACCTTCCTCCTCCTCCACCGATGGGTTGCCACGATGTGTACTCTTCAGGTCTGCTTCCACTCCATCATGTGGCTACGCATCGAGATTGAAGCCGACCATGCTGACAGAGAAGCTTCTAAGCTTCCGTACTGGTACTGGGGTATCATCGGCACCTTGTCCTTCAGCCTGCTCATCCCTCTGTCTGTTTATTATTTCCGACAGGTTATGTACGAGGTCTTCTTGATTGGTCACATATTCCTTGCTATCATGGCCATTGTTGGAGCTTGGCATCACATCTGGTATCTCTATACCGGAACTGGCGGTTTCGACATTTGGCTGTTCATCGCCATGGTTATCTGGAGCTATGATCGATTCCTTCGAATTGTCCGTGTCAGCAAACATGGTATTAAGAGGGCTTACATCACCCGCGTCGATGACGAGTACATCCGCGTTGATGTCCCTGGCGTTGAATGCCACGGCTACTGCTATGCTTACTTCCCTACCGTTTCCTGGCGCATGTGGGAGAACCACCCCTTCTCCGTTGTTGTCTGCAACCCTGGTCATCCACGGAACGACCCGTCCTCCACCTCGCACTCTGATAGCGAGGATCCATACCTGGTGTCGCCTATGTCTGTCAGTGACCCTGTTGCTAAGGAGGCCGGCATCGTCTCAAGGACCCGTACCATTGCCACCCACAACAACAGCAAGCATGGTATCACTTTCTTCGTCCGCCCTCACTCTGGTCTTACCAAGCTGCTGGCGAACAAGGCTGGCATCGAAGCTGGCATCCCCGTTCTCATTGAGGGTACCTACGGTCACGAGGGCAAGACTTACCTCCAATCCAACGATGGCCATTTCGCCCCCACCCCCGAGTACCCTAATGTCCTCTGCATCGCCGGTGGTGTCGGCATCACAGCCGTCCTCCCCGCGCTTAACAGTTCCCTCTCCCTGTACGCTCCTATGGGCACCACCAAGCTGTACTGGGGGGTTCGAAATCGCGGCCTGGTTGATGCCGTCCAGAGCATGATCGTTGGCGCCGGAGAAGTCACAGATACTGAATGGGGACATATCGAGCCCCATATCACAGTTGGATCAAGGATGAATGTCAGGCAGATCCTCGAAGAGGAATTGGAGTACGCCGTTGGAGGGACGACAGTCGTTACCTGTGGACCCCTGGCCATGTGCGATGATGTTCGGTATACGGTCGCTGCTCTGGCTCGCCATGGAACCGTGGTTCGATATATGGAGGAGGCCTGCACTTGGTAATTCTGAAAATGTCGCCTGCACAAACAACACCACACTTCTGCGCATACACTTATCACTCACATAACCGCATCGTCATTACTCTGTTCATTTTGGACAGACATAGTTCGTAAATGCTCAATGGCCGGTTGACCTTTTATACACTTGTCCCTGTGAACATTCTGTCCATACCTTTTAGATTCGCCTCTCTTCAAACCTTATTCGGCAAATCCACATGCTTCATCCGCAGATACTCGCAAATGCTGACCAGATAGTAGTGGAACTCGGCTTGATAGCCACCAAAGGCTGTGATACCGACTTTGGTCGTTGAAGGAGAGGGGAGACCTCTAACACCGGCGACTTGGACGCGGTATTTAGCGATGTCCTTCATGACGATACCCTCGAGGTTGGTAGTGACATCGGAGCTGTAGTACAGAGAGCCTTGGATCTCGTACACGAGCTGTGAGGAGAGAGGGTACCGACAGAGACTTCACCTCCAGTGCCGGGCTCCTTGCAGATGACACAAGATCCATCATGCTCAACGACGGGGAAGCCGAGATTCCCACATTTGTCCATGAGTCGCTTGAGGCTAGAGAAGTAGCCTCCACAAACGTAGGCTGAGCACTTGATCAGATGGCCTGCTAAGAGGGAGCCTGCGATCTGACCAAGGTCTGTCTCACGGTCCCAACCATGCCACCACATGGATGCGCCGATTGTAGAAGCAGAATCGGCAACACAACCGGCGATGACGATATCGCATGCTTGACGGAGAGCCTCCGCGATGCCAGCGCCGCCAAGATAGCATATGTTGCAGCTTAATGTTAGTATTTGCTTCTGTTTGGAGGCCGAGAAAGGCAACGTACTGTGCACACAGAATATCATGTCTTCGTTACTTCATGGGCTGCCTGTCATGCGACTGATAAGCTCGTCTCCGTTCTCATACAACCGCTTAACAGTATCAGTAGCCTCATCGCCACTCACCCTCCCAACCTTGAGATCAAGCCACGCCGCTTCGCTCGCCCCAGCATTTATGCAACCTTGATATTCTTTGACTTGAGATACGGCAGCGCAGACGCTCGTTCTCGGTCTTTTGGGCGCCGTGCAGCGTCATGGTGCACCCGGACAGCCAGTCGCCGATGATGCAGTCAATGTCGCATCCGTTCTCTTGCAGACTACTACCGACCGGAAGACTGAACATGAGCCTAGGCGACGTGGGTTGTAATTCCCGTAATGAAACCATCTCCTCTGCCGAATCAAATATGGTTGTTTGTGGGGGCTTGATCTCAGGTCGATCCGACTAAACACCACTCACATTGTGTTTTGGTTTGCGGTGTGACGAATAGACTAATTGCCCCATCTTCCCAGCACAACTTGAGTTCCCATCAAAGGGACAGGCAAGAATTGAGCTAGTATTCAGGGAATATATCAATAGAGAAGTAAGGCTAGCTTCTAGCAATTTTATGGATATTTTCGCATTATCTTTTGGTCAAGTTTACGTCAGTCAGAATGTGGTGACGTTGGCTTCTGTAAGTGGGACAAGCTTCACGCATGCCATGCGGCACCTCAAAAGCTTCCACTGACAACAAAAACGCTTGAGCTCTTGGACGCGTGTAAACACCATCAACACGGCACACGTGTACGGTCGGCAAATGATGCAAATAGCCAGAATAATTTATATACGCATACGCACCTATACGCATCTAGGTAACTAGGTTTTAGTAAGGGCATTTTGGTTCCCTTTATGTACTAAAGCATAAGTGGGGCGGAGTACGGAGCGGAGGTTTCTCTTATGGGATACGCATGCACTTACACGTGCCTGTTGATCGTCATACTACGTTGTTTATCTAGGCCACCTTATCACCCAAACCAAGCCTAGTACTAATCACATCAAGATCTGAATGTTCCGTGGCTGATGCATCTGTTGCTGCCGAATCTTGAGTTATGCTCTGCAGCCGACGACAGTCAAGACACGCATCCAAGACCATGCGCACACAAAGTATAGAGGATGCGACTACTATATAACAGCGCAATACGCCAATAGCCGCACCAAGCTTCTCTGTCGAAACATCGTGGCAAGCTCGGAACAATCGAGATGAGATTGTCTTCGCTCCTTCTCGCCGCCGCGCTGGCGACAGCGGCTCCGTTGTCGCGCACAACTGACGTGCGACTCATGACCTACAATATCCGACTCGTACCCGACGAACTCGAAGATGGTGAAGAACTATGGCCTATTCGCCGACCTCGCCTGTCCTCTCAACTCAACTACGAAACCGCCGGACGTCCCGAGTCACTCGTGTGCATGCAAGAAGCGACCTTCCCTCAAGTCCAGGACCTTCAGACCGACTTTGGCGACGAATGGGCCTACGTCGGTGTTGGTCGCAAGGATGGAGCCCAAAAGGGCGAGTTTTCTCCCATCTTCTACCGTCCTTCAGCCTGGAACCTCGAGCAGAACATGACCTACTGGCTCAGTCAGACTCCCGGCAAGATTGGTTCTATAGGATGGGATGCCAATGTCACCCGGATCGTCACAGTCGCTCGCTTTCGCCATGCCACGTCTGGCCAACGCTTGGTGTACATGTGCACACACTTCGACCATGTTGGCCAGAGGGCCCGTGAGAAGTCAGCAAAGCTTCTCGTTCATATTGCCAATCGCTGGTCATCATTCAAGAGAGAAAGCCTGCCCCTGTTCCTCGGCGGCGACCTCAACGTATCGCCCGATAACCCAGCTTACAAGACATTGGCGTCGGAGATGAGTGATGTGAAGCATGTTGTACCGCGGGAGAGGCACTTTGGACACCATACCAACACCTACACTGCCTTCACTGTGGATAAGTCGGACGACCTCGAGATTGATCACATCTTTGTGAGGGACCCTATTGGGCTGGACTTCAAGACGTTTGCCGTGCTCAACACAAGATTTGAGGATGGGGTGTTTATCTCGGACCATCGGCCGGTGGTGGTGGATCTTCGAATTACCCAGATATCCCGCCGAGACGTTCAATGATAGGACCAGCATTCTGCATTAAAAAGGCGTTGATGATCATTTATTGATTAGATGAATAATACCCGCATTCAAGTGTAGTTCTTGATGGGAATTATGTGTTGCCAAGTGTCGCCAACCCACAACATCGCCCAACTTGATGTCATCTGGGGATATCCAAAGCGGCTCCATGGAAAGATGAATGCGCCATATCGCTCGGTCGTAACGTCTGGCGACAGCAGCCCAAATAACTCGCCGTAAACCCCGAATTTAGCGGGTTCGGAGCGGCGATGCTAGATTTCGGGCGGGAATGACCCCACGGGGCCGGATTCCCGATGGCTCCACTATGAGGATCTCCAACACCCGTTCTCCACTATCTGTACGGCGTACTTTGTATAGTTTCGCATATTTCAAAGTCATCGTTGTTGAAGAAATCTTAACAATTTAATTGAGATGAATCCGATCCGTCGGACAAATAAGCAACGCAAATCATCACTCAAGCTCCGACCAATTCAACTTCAACAGCGGTCCCCAGAATTCTCGTTGCACCAACCTCTAACACCTAGGTATTCATGCCAACTGGATCTCATGGTGACACAGGGTAGCTTCCCTCAGGCACAGGCACTCGAGCCGACCGAGTCCAAATGTGCGTTGCGCCCTCCCAGTTCAACCCTTCGACCAGGCCACCCTTAATGCTCAACGTCGGCTTGGCCTTGCCGTCAGGCAAGATACTCCGATGAAGGACCCTCACGCCGCATGTCTTGCAAAAGTAGCACTCCAGCGTGTTGCCTTTATCTGTGCGCCGCGTCCAGACCCCAAGCCGCGACTGGACATCCTCAGGGAGAGGCCACATGCCGTCGGCAGGGAAGATGGCCGACGTGCCAAAGGCAGAGGCAGATTGCTTCTGGCATTCGAGACAGTGGCAGCAGAACACGTCGGCGGCCTTAGGGCGCGACGCCGTGAACTGGATTGCGCCGCATTGGCATTCGATCTTGGGATTCATGATGGCTGCATGCGTCGATATTAGTAGAGCATGATCCCAGGAGGCATCAGCACTCACCTATTTGTTAGGGTATGATATAAAACATGACCTGGAAGTGACAATGCGGAGGAAAGTGAAGTCCACGATGAAGATATACCATCCGAAGGCAAAGTATTTCGTCACTTTTGACAACCCAAGGGCGTGCACCCCTGCTGATGTTGAGAAAATGTAAGCGCCGCCGGAGGACAATTTAATGAATTTATGCTAGAACTCCTCTAAGACCACACAAGTTTAGGAAGAGAAGACCTAGCCACCATCATAAGGCCTATAGTGATTGGGTCTTTCCCGATCACCTCCTGCTCTCTTTGAACATCCTCAAGAACGGGCTCTGAGTCCGTCCTTTAGGATAAGGTCGCGAGTTCGATTCCCGTATCCGACTGTTCCTATAATTCAATTGCGAGCATATGCGAGTCTTCGTTTTTGCCGGTTTGGGAATTTTGACAGAATTTTCTTTTGCTGATGGCGGATGAAGGAGAATTAATATGACGGCCAGGTGCCAAACAAGAATGGCTGCGACCGGAACAGCCGGCGAAATCTTTCCGTGGGCTGACGTCATCTGCCAACCGTCCTGCCCTCACCCTTCAACACCACGAGGCAATAACAAGCTGCATTTGGTGATACTTCTTTTTCCTGTGCGATTACGGCCACCGAGCATGTCTTCCAACGACTCATCTGAAAGCCCCTATCCTACGCGGATAGAGGCTTTGTCACGTCCCATTCATCGACCCATCACCTACCTCAAACGAGCTGGCACTGCCGCGTCGTACCCTCTGCGTGGTATCTGGTTCTTTCTTCGCAATCGCGAGTTTCTGCCGCTTTTCGTGGGTAGAATCTTGCCATTGTCAATCATCTCATTCCTTGTGTACTTTGTTCTCTTCACCTTCACCTTTTTGCCACAGTATGCTTTCTTAGCCATCTTTCATGGATGGGGAGCGTGGGTCAACACTGTGGTGCTGGTACTGGGAGAGGGTTTGGTCATCATTCAGGGCCTTTTCGAGGGCTTCTTTGTGGATGAATGCCGGGTTGATGTATTCGATGTAAGTTGTCTCACTTACCCACATCTCTCGATCATGGTCACTAAAAAAATGCAGGCAGTCCTTATCAAGCTTGGATACAAAGATCTCATAGCGCCTCAGCGAATCCTCTTCTTAGATGCACCCAATGCAGTCAGAATGCTCGGCAAGCCTACCACTTCCGCTGTGTACACGCCATGGAGCATGATTCAGATCATCGAGCTCATCGTCTTCTTGCCTCTCAACTTGGTTCCCTTCGTTGGCACCCCTGCTTTCCTCATCATCACGGGTACGAGACTCGGAAAACTCGCGCACTATCGATGGTTCCAAATCAAGGGCTTCTCCAAGGTCGAGCAGAAGAAGGCGCTGAGAGACGGCGCTTGGGAGTACATTTGGTTCGGCACCGTGGCCATGATTCTCGAGCTGATCCCTATCCTGTCGCTCTTCTTCCTCTTGACGTCTACGGCTGGAGCTGCCATATGGGCAGCACGGATCGAGGATGAGAGCAAGAGGCCTGTTGAAAATGAGTCTGTTAGACAAGAGGACTCTGACTCACCAGCGCCACCTCCTTACACGGATGAAGTGGTATAATTTGTAGGAGACAGACTATACAATGTTATTTTCTTGATGCTATTACACCCGAGCCTCACATGGAGAGTGATCGATCATGGACCAGCTCTGACTTAATCGGATGCATTCCATTCGCCCTCCTCGCACGCCTCCTTACTGTTGTCGATCCAGCCAGCCAAACCAGAAGCACCTTCCTCGGACGGGCAATGGAACTGATATCATCCGTGAAAGGGGTAAGGTCGACTGGGCATGCAAGCAAGACGGATGAAATGACCCGTGCATGGCAGCACGTTTCAGGCAGATGCATTGGCGGCACAACTTGGAACGGGCAGGGAAGGAGCGGCCTAGTTGTCGTCGAGTGTCTTCGGCTCGTTCCGAGCACCCCTAACCACGACCACCTCCAAGCCAACAGGTACGAAGAAACCCACAGCCAGTTGACGAAGCAAGTCTGAAATAGATGTAATAATTCAAACATCTACAGGATAATAATCACTGATATTACTTCCTGAATACTTAGAACAGTACAAAATGTGGTGGTCGGTTCTCGCATGGCTTGTCCAATGAGGTTGTTAACTGCCAATCAGCAACCACTTGCCAGTTGGCTGCCAGTGACCGCGTTCCTTCCCTCTTGTTCCTTCCTCACCTGCGTGATCTGCCCTTCTACCAGAGCCCCAACACGTCATCCCCAACAGCCCAGGTCGTTCAGAGGGAAGAGCTCTCCTTCCTCGACCGAGGTGGCCAAGGCATTTAACCTCCTCCTCCCACAACCCGTCCCAAGATTTTTTCTTCCCTCCTTCATCCTCTCTTCTCCCCATCTCCTCGTTCTCCGCCGTCTTTCATCCTCACCCTCGAGAATCTTCATCTTCTCAGTCCTCTCGTTTCTCTTCATACGTCCTCAAGACTGTCTCTCTTCTCCCTTGGCACACTCGTTCACCCTTACCCTCTGACAGCAAGTCGTCACCCCTGATCCTGCATCCTCGTCTACCTGTTTCCCCAGTCTTCGAGTACCCTCTCAGGCTGAAGCTCCTCGTCCACGATGCGCATCTCCGCATCTCTCGGGGTCTTTGTGGCCTCCGGGCTTCTGGGCTATTCCAGTGCCCAAGCGACAGACTACGGGTAAGTCAAACATCGATTCTTTTCATCCCGTCGCTGACAGCAGATGATAGCAACACCAATGGTAGCCCAGGCAGCCACACAGGCGATGGTTCTGGCAACATTCCTCCTGGCAACCCCAACGGGGCTCCTGGCAGCATGCCTTTTCCAAGCAGCGTCCCCGGAACTGCTCCTGGATCGTTCCCTAGTGGAGTTGATCCAAACACTCCTGGCACTGTCCCCGGTGGTCTTCCTCCCAACGGCCCTGGCGGCGTTCCTGGGACTCTTCCTGGCAACGCTCCTGGCAACGCTCCTGGCAACGCTCCTGGCAATGCTCCTGGCAATGCTCCTGGCAATGTTCCTGGTAACTCTCCCGGCACCTCTCCCGGCAATGCCCCCGGTGCTGGCTCTGCGATTATCCCTGGAAGTATTCCCAGCAATGTTCCCCAAAATGGTCCCGTTACTCCTGGTTCTCCTGTCATTGGCATCTCAAGCCTTCCTACTTGCCCCTTTCAGTCCACCAAGACCGTTGTTGTCACCATCTACCCCACGGATCCTCAAGATGCGTCTGGCTTCCCCTTTCCTGACGGCTCGGCTCCTGACCAAACCGCTGCCCGAACTCCTCTTCCTACACAGTCTGCCCAACTCTCGTCTTCGAATGGAAACCCTGTTGCCACCCCTTTCACAACTCTGACTGTTGATCTCTGGGGCACATCCGGCGCCCCTTCCGGCTCTGGCATTGATCCCAGTAGCGGCAGCGGAACAGGCTCAGATGACGGCACTAATTCTGGTGTTGGTCCAGGTGCTGGGGATGGCGGTGATGGCGGTGACTCCGATAACGCCAACTCCAACAATGGCGATGGGTCTGACAACGGCATCAGCTCTGGCGATGGGTCCGACTCGGGCGTTGGCAACAGCTCCGACTCAGGTGATGGGTCCGACTCGGGCGTCGGCAACAGCTTTGATCCAGGTGTTGACAACGGCTCCGACTCAGGTGTCGGCAACAGCTCCGAAGATGGCACAGACTCCCCCTTCTTTTCTCCTGTCCCAGGCTCTGACTCTGCCCCCGAGTACTCTGATGGCGTCTCTGGTGGCTCTCCTGATGGTCTCCCTAGTGCACCTGGTGCCAACACACAAGCACCTGCACCCACTCCTTTCCAGATACCTGGGTCCTCTGGCACAGGAGTTGTTCCTAGCAGTCAACCTCAGAATCCTTCCGCAGGTCCTGGCCAAGAAGCTAGCGATAGCCTCCCCACCACCACTCAAGCTGGTCCTCAAGGCCAAGCTGGAAACTCTCCATCTTTCACCAACGTCCCAGGCGGCGACAGTGCCGGCCAATCTCCTACTGGCTTCATCACCATTACGGGACAAGATGGACTGCCCACTGTCGTGAGTGGCGGAGACGGCATGGATCCAGGTCAAGTTCAGCCTCCCTCGTTCTCAGGTTCGCCTCAAGACGGCAGCGACCAAGGTCTTCCCAATGGCATCTCTACGGGAGCTCCACTCCCTCTCTCTTCTGTTACTGGTGTCCCAGGTGGCTCGGGTCCCCAAGGACCTTCCAACATTCCAGGTGTTCCTCTTCCTGGCGATGACTCTGGAGCAAGCATCACAACCTGCGCGACCTTCACCATTACCGGCACTGATGGCCTCCCCACTGTTGTGGACTCAACCTGGGTGGTTCCCTTCCGCACTCCAGTTGCCGAAGCTTCTTCGCAGCTTCCAGTCACGGGTGTCCCTCAAGGATCCCTTTCCGGCATTCCCATTGACGTTGGCAGCATTCCCACTGGCTCAGTCCCTGTTCCTGGTTCTCCTCAGGATGGTTCTGGTAGTTTGGTCACAACGACATGCACAAGCTACACTCTCATTGGAACTGATGGCCTCCCAACCGTAGTGCATTCTACTTGGGCTGTTCCCGCTGGTTCTCCTGGCTCTGGAGACTCTGCAGGCCTGCCTGGACCAATCTCTACCCGGGCCTCTCTACCAGGTCTTCCGACTGCTGGCCCTGCTGGTATCCCTGGCTTCCCCACCGGATCCGGCTTGGATGGCGCTTCTCCCATCACCACCTGCACAAGCTACACAATCATTGGGACTGATGGGCTTCCGACTGTCGTCGACTCCACCTGGGTCATCCCCGGACCTGCCAACACAGGCTCTACTAATACCGGCTCGGCCGTCACTGGTGGCCCTGTAGTTCCATCTGAGGCCTCAGATGCCCTTCCAAATGGCGTCACGTCAGCTGCCACCACTCAAGCTAGCGGTGCTCCTGGTATGCCTTCATCTGGTTCTGTTGGGTCTGGTGTTCCTGCAGGTGGAGCGATCACGACTTGCACCAGTTACACCATGATTGGTCCCGATGGCCTTCCAACAGTGGTTGACTCAACTTGGGTTATTCCTCAAACTGCACTTCCCAACAACCCTTCGTTTGTCTCTGATGCGCTGCCATCCGGCTTGCCCACTGGAATCCCTGGTCAAATCACTGCTTCTTCAGGTCTTCCATCTGAGAGCAACCTGGGCGATGTGGCTGGCATCACCACTTGCATTACCTACACAGTCATTGGAACAGATGGCCATCCAACTGTTGTCGAGTCAACCTTGGTGCTCCCCACAGGCACTGAGCTGCCCACTGGAACAAGCCTTGGTCTTCCCTCCATCACCGGTGTGCCCCAGCCTGGTCCCTCGGATGGCTCTGCTGGAACATTCACCACGCTCACAACGGCCGTCATCATCGGACCTGATGGAAAGCCCACTTCGACAGTTCAGACTGTCGTCCTGAGTGCCTCGTCTGCACTTGGTGCTTCAGGTGGTATCCCACAAGGAACGATCTCGGGGATTCCCTCTCCCGTCCCCTCAGGGCCTATTTTCACCAGTGATGACATGAGTCCCTCCTCGGGCATCCCAAGCCTCAATCTCTACGGCGCGGGACTTCCAGATGAGTCCATGTCCGCTATTGTCACCGATGGCAGCGCCGACGCCGTGTCTGGAACGGTCACTGGAACCCGGACTTGGACTGTTACGTCTGTTATCGACCCCACGGGTGGCCCTCTTTTCTCAAGCGGCGCGGCCGATCCTATGTCTTCTGATGACCCATTGAGTACTGGTGCCTCTGGCCAACCTACCCAGGGCGCTTATGGTCCTGTCCCCAGCGAGGTGACTCTCTGGCCATTGTCCGCACCTTCTACCACTCTGCAGACCAGCACATGGACCAATGTCATTGTGGAAGAGACCACTTCGTACACTATCAACTTCCCCCTCACCACGCTTGCCACTATTACTGTTCCTGGCAAGAGACTCGTTCGTCGCCAAGACGTTTCTGCTTGGTCCAACTCGAGCACGTCAGCAACTTCGTTCACCGAAAACACATCGCTTGGAGCGAGCCTGTCTTCAGCCTTGAGCACTCCCACTACCCTTCCCACTTCGTTCCCAAGCCTGAGCGCCACCTCTTCAGCCTCCACCACCTCTGATAGTGAATCAACCACAAGCTCCGATGCCAGTTCTCCCTCCATTTGTGTCACCGGTGTGAGCATCGGAAACACCACTATTGACGTAAGTTTGGTGTTCTACGTCGCATTTGCATTGCTAACTCTATGTAGTTCGACAACTCCAAGTCCGGGCCTCTCTTCAACCCCGTTGAGAACATTTGGTTCTCTGGAGGTTTCCTCATTGCCCCCCCAACCTCGCAACAGCCCCAACCCTACATCCCTTCCTCTGGCGGCCAACTCGTGGAGTTTGTTCCACCTGCTTTGTCAAACACCACCACCACCGGCTCAGGAGATGTCGCCCAGATCGGAGTCGGACCTCATGCCGCTAGCCCTTGCTTCCGATTCGACTTCTTCGGGGCAAGCCTTGGATGCGATGCACAGGGCAGTGAGAAGTGGTGCGAGTTCGAGATCTCAGCATACCGCTGGAACGAGACTTCATCGAGCGAAGAGCCCATTGCTTGGTCCGAGACTAAACAAGTCCCTGCCTGTCCTACCTTCTCTGAGGGTGGCTACGAGCTGACCACCATTGACCTGGACGGCTACACGGATCTATCCTCGGTTCTGATCACTCTTCGCGTCTCCCAAGAACTTCGAGTCTGGTGGGGAGATGACTTCCGCGTTGGGTGGAGCGACAACAGCTGTGTCGCTGCGTCCTGCCGCACGAGCTTGCCCTCTCATCTTGTCAAGCGAGAGACTGTTGTCTCTGCTCTGCGCCATGGTGTATACAAGTGGGCACCAAACGGGTTTGAGCGCCTCGATGACGCCCTGGTTTAGGAGTCTGCCAACTGAAGATGTCACAAAGCGACATACCCTGGTGTGCTGGCGGGATGTGGCGCATTCCTGTCGGAAGATTTGCTCTGTATTATTGACACGATTTGAAACGAATTTCTTGGACGGGCGGTGTAATGGTTGATGCTGGGACATGGGATTAATTGAACGGTAGTCAGATGGATGGAGAAGCATCATGTCAAATATGGTCGGATGGCCCTTGTTTGCCCAAGTAATCATGATAAAGTTGCATCTGTCACTTGTTCGCTTTCAACTGAGCTTATCGTGATTTCTTGCCACTTTTGTCTTCTCTGTGCTTGTTTTATCCTCCTGTACAACCGCTGCAGTTTGAGATGGTAGAGAGCGCATGAAGGCATCTACATCCTTGATTCCCTGCCCATTGACTCCGCCTAGATAGTTGCCGCGGTTGGCTTTAATCCACCTCAGCGGCATCGATTGCAGCTTCTCCATGGTAGATAATGGAGTCGACGACGGCTACCACGCGGGAGTTAGAGACTTCGATATGGATTGGGGTTGACTGATCGGCGGAGGGGAAACCAGAATGCATAGCGCAATGGTAAAGGGGCTAAATCAGTTCAACGAGTCCCTCGATGTCCTGATGCTTTTTCTCATCGAAATGGGAGCAAAAGTTCATGACCAGAGTTCGCCACTGCTGATTCTGACCGACTTTACTCATGCTCTTCTTGTCTCCAATTGGCTGACCAGTGCTAATGTCAATAGGCTCATTGAAGTGTTGCTCAATGCAGTACTCAGCGAGAGAGTATGTGTACTTTGCGTTTGGCAGCCCTTCGAGGTCCTTCGCCAGACTTGGGAAGACTCTTGTCGGCTCGGCTGGTATCGCGACTGACACTTGTCGCAGATGGGTATACAGTGGTGAAGAGATTGTGGCCTAAATGAGAAGTCTAGCTACGTTCTGTTTGAACTTCGCTTCTAGGTAGGTAGTAACCAAGAACCTTGGATGCTCGCTAGCCAGAGGCTTTAGGCCTGCAGCCCATTGTTCAACCAGCCCGATTGACAATAAACTGGGGCCTCGTTTGGCAGTGAATCATCCACTTCCCTATTACACTACTACCTAGGAATGACAACAAGTTGGTAAGTCAAGGCGCCCCTTTCCGAGACCTAACATCCTCAGCCCTTTTCACATCCCGCCCCTACCGCCCAGACTCCTTTGACCATCGCTCATCGACTTGAGACGCTACCCAACGCGATACTCTCACACAAGAATAACAGTCACTACGCATATACTACAACGACTGGTCGCCCTCTTCCGTCACGGATCGGCCTTCCATTTACCAGTTCTATGCACACGTCCTAATCATGACTACGAAGCAGAAGCAAAACAAACGTAGCTTTTCTCGTACTCTGTGCCAGTGCCTGTTCATCCCGCTATGGAACTTAGTCCAGACGTCCCGCCTCGTCTTCAGGCATGTTATGGCAGCCTCATTGACGCGGCCAGTCCGGCGGCCGAGAAACGCGCCAGGGAGGCTGTTGAAGTGTAGGAGCAGGAGCAGAACCTCGATAAATGCCTCAGCGCATCTGTCACTCAACCGCCGATATTCCCTGACGGAATGACCAACAACAAGCTCGCCTGGTGGCGTGTAGCACGCCAACTCAATAAAGAGGAACTCGACAAACCTGGAACCCATATTGACCTGGCAAAGAAGATCAGCATGGCACGCGAGAAGCATACAGAGTCCTAGGCTCGAGGCGTCAAATTGACATAATGGCCGTGCATTCTTTAAAGTGGCCTCTTGCGATTCATCGCCTGTATTTTCTCGCCCTGCCCGTCACGAATGCCTCGCTCTTCCGAAGTTGGCGAGTACAACGGGACCTTGGATCTTGCTACGCGGGCCGCGCTCGTTCGTATGTTCAATGCTACTCAAGGGGGACCGGTAGTACTCTACTGAGTGCGAATGCAGGTGGCGATAGACTCCATTTGGCTCTGGCTACGTATATAATATTATTGCTTCACCACCTCAAATCGACATCTACCTTTATAACAAAATCGAGCTAAAGAAGCAGTTCCTTACAGAGTTTGCTCCAATAATCAAGCGAGAGGATAACAAGCAAGTCGTGCATAGTGTTCTTCCTAAGCGGGAGGACCTTAAAGGCGATATCGAGTCACCAGATATCGACTTAGCAGATATCATCTCAGACATCGTTGTTGTAGACTATGCCGCTATGCCATACAGTAAAAGTGTAAGGTGCCCTATAATAGGTACTGATGCAAAGGGGACATATCTGCGTTACGACAATAACGACTTGGATGATGCTTGAGATTGCTCTGGGTAGAGAATCCCATTATGGATTGATCGGACACGGATTCAACCGTCCACTTAGGAGCGCCCCGCCACGTGGGAAAAAGATAGCCCACCTAAAGATTATAACTAAGTCTTAAAAAATATTTATAAGAAATTCTTAATCTTTCTTAAGTCTTAGTATTGCTCTTATTCTTTTTTGGCCAAGGAAAACCCTTTATTGCTGGTTGTTAACTTTGGACCGCGTGACACCCCTGGTCTAGTCGGTGTGCTGCTCTCCTGGGAATTGCTTCAAGTTTGCCGACCCGAATTCCAGATTGACCTTCTTGTCCACGACGACTCGGCGGTGAGCTTTTTTAGCCCCGCCCGAGGGAACTTGAATTAATTAAGCATCTCTATACACGCACTGCGCTATTGCTTTTAACCGCCATGTCATCTACCTCATGAGCGTGACGGCCAGCAGCAGTTGGCCTGCCCTTGTCCGTAAGGCAACCTGTTGCAGACCGGACGCACTTTACGCCTTGTGCCAATGAAAAGTATGCGGCCGCAATCTGCCAAAGGCGCGGTTATTGAGAATGCCTGAGGCGTTCAGTTGCAAAGGTGAATCAATCGCTAACGCTTCGTTTGCTCGCAAAATGTTGATCGACCAATCACGTGAGGCCACTCCTGCGCTTCACCGAGGCTGCCACTGCCAACTGCCGTCAACAGCTGGTAACCTGCATAATGGGAGTTTTTCGCCTTTGAGATCGCCTCGCTGCCTAAGGGCCTCTTCTGTTTTCCCTTTCTCTTCGCCATCTCTACTTATTTTCTCCTCATCTCGATGCGCGTTTCCTACATTGCATCCACCCTTTTCTTCACACATTGTGGTCTACATGACTTACACCACAATATCAGCCGCTTACTGCCGACCATTCCGTCTTTGTTGATAATACCTGAACAACTGCTGTGTATCGAGTTGTACCGTCTCCCTGCGCCGTCGTGAGAGGGCAAACCCCCTCGAGCCCAAGACGCGTTTGGCCTCTAGGCAAGCACACAATCGTTCACTGCCTCGAGACACGGAGTCTCGCCTCTATTCTGCATCAGATCAGCCTTTTTCTCAAACAGTCGGCCGAAAGCCGTCTTTTGATACACGGGCTCTGCAGCCAGGATCAGATTTTGACACTTCTTCTGTCTTGCACTGTTCAGTTTTCCGTCTCTTTTTTACTTTCTGCGACTCTTGTACGAACCATTACCGTTGTCGAACCATTACCGCACGCATTTCATGATGCCTATTGCAAGGCCTACCGCTCGGCCTACCGCGATGCCTTCTGCGATGCCTGCTACAGTCGTGCCAGTTGGCACCAGCAACCACGAGACCCTGTCGCTCAACGACGCGCTGTATAATCACCTTGTTTTGCCACCACAACTTCCTCATCGTCAAGACCCGAATCTGAACGAGATCGAGAAAGCTCTGATCGATCGCCTCCTCATTTCCGTGAAGCATCTTCGGGACCTCCCCAGTAATGAGTTTCGCTCTGTCTGGAACTCTGTTGGACGTGGGCTTCAAGCTACCAAGAGCATCCATTCAGGCGGCCATGTCGACCGCACCGTCCTTTGTCGAGAGCTGAATGACCTTGGAGAATCAGACTTCCTGGTTGTTTATGTACACAGTCAGAACTGTGCTTTGTTCATTCGCCGTTCCCAAGAGTAAGTCCCTCTGTTACTTTCATCTGGCTTCGTCGATGCTAATCTCACGTAGCCCTGTTCTTGGTTCCGAGGTCGTCTTCGAAGCCTTTGAGACTTCAGCACGCAATGAAGACGTCTTGGCGACCGAGAATGCTCTCCAGTGGGATTTCCCTGGATGCGCTGTTGCTGTTCCCCTCGCAACCTTCCGGGAGAGCGGCTTCATCTCGAGCCTGGCCAATTTTCTCGACAGTGCCTCTCGAGAGTCACTCAAAGACTTTTCAGCACTTGCTCTCAAGGCTGGCACTCCGATTGCGGAATATCGCAACACTCCTGAACCTGCGCTAGTCTCCTCCATGCTGATGGCTATTCTCCAGGAGAATGGTCGTCGCTTGGCCCCAACGCTCCTGCAAAAGATGGTTCGGGATGATGTTTGTTGGAAGAATGCCGATCGACCGTGGAAAAGACTTCCCTATTGGCTCGTTCTGCGCGTCTCCGTGGCCCGCTACCTCACCCAGCAACTTGGGGGTGAGAGTGGCCGCGTGGAGTACAAGTTCTTGTTGGCACACCTCTTCGGGGAGTTTCTCAGCCACAGTCAACATGCCGGTATCCGGATTGATCGCCTGTACTTCCTCAAGAAGAAGCTCTGCAGACGCCTTGTCAAAATCGATGTCGATAAAGATCGTTCACAAGATCCTCAAGTTGTTGACAGAATCGAGTACCTGTTTCTTCATCTCAGCCCTGGCATTCAGCACTCAGTCTCTAAAGCCACTGCCTTTGTTGAGGCCTCTTGGAGCCGGCAGAAGCTTGCAATGACCAAAACTATTCCTCCACTTCCGAAGCAAGCCTCCCTGGATGATCTGAAGTTAGACCTGAAGGTTAGCGGGCCGCATCTTCTCAGCATTTGGCAGGGCTATACTAGGCCGAAGAGATATGACCTTGTTCAAACCGACTCCATGAGCATCGCTGAAGCCGCTAAGCAGCACTTGAGCACATTTGCTCAATCACACTTCAAACTAATTGAAATGGAAACCAGTCACGACCAATTCTGCAAAAAAAACCAGGACTCGCCACATTCCACAATCAACATGGCAAGTCGGCTTGTCAACAACTATCTTGATGAAGCCCGCAAAGTCTACGACAACATGCCAGAACTCAAAAGCACGTTGATTCTGAACATCATGGATCTTTGGGTCAGCATGGATGAGGCAGCTTGCATCCTCTATCCTCTTTTGAGAGAGTTCCATCCAGTCTTCCGCCCTGAGATGCTGGACATCTTGCTCCTTACAACATTCACCGACATGAAACGGCTTCAGAAGATTCAGCTCTACTTGCAGGATCGCATTGCTGCCTGTGAAGGTTCGACTACCAGCGTCTTTGACGATCCCATCCGTGGGTCTTTTGGCCATCGCGCCTACGACACATCCGATATGTCTGAGGAGCTGAAAGACCTGCATGAGTCAATTGAGAGCTGGGCCAAACAAGTTCGCAGCTCAAAAGAAGAAGAGTGGAAGTCAAAGAGCACCGAGTATGCCAGACTTTCCAAGAGCGTTGATGAGAGTAGTTGCTTCTACTTGATAGACGACGATAATCCTCTCGCGCGCGGTTACCATGACCCCAATTGCTCCCGTTGCTACATGATGAGACAACTTTCGAGGATTCGCATCCAGGCCTATGAACATCCTCTACCGTCTGACCCCTTTGTTGCTAAATCAGTCATCTTCGAGCTAGCTTGTCCTAAGAGCTTAGCCATCTACAGAGATGCGACATGGACGGTCCTATCGCGCCTGGCTCTCCCTCCTTTGGAAGAAGGTGTCGAGCCGAAGTGCTTGGTCAGAGAATACCAGCAGTTGCGTCGATTCGCAAACGAGACTTCAATGAGTTGTTCTCTGGCGTCTGTCACGAAGCCTTGTAAGTACTGTCGATTTTAGCCAAACCTACACTAGGCTGTGCCTTGTCTGGCTATATTTAACTCCGTTCCAATGATGGACGCGCTGTTTGACCTCGTGCTAATGTGTCCCTTAGTTCTGACAACGCACTACTCCTGGATGACGTTTCCTGTGGAGTGGGACAGCGGAAAGAATGGCGTGTGCCGTCCCAACGGTTTGAAGCTCACCTACCACGACAGCCGCTCAAAGAAGTGGCCCAGTCGTCGGCAACACCTCAGCTTCTTGCAGCATGTCAAACTTCAGATCCCTAGTTCTTCTCCCTTTTCCCAAATTCTACAAGACACCGCATTCTTCAAGAATATATACGGTCCCTCTTCGTACGAAATCATGTCGACGGCATCCAGATGCCCCCAAGGAATCAACGTCCATGAGTATCTGGCCTTCCAGACGATTGCCTCTGGAAAGTCTAGGCGTTGGCTATCAATTCTCACCGAGTTGGGCTCTGCCAATCTCAACTTTTCCAATGAGGCTACCATGCTCCTCTTGAGTCACATGGCTCTGCAATGTGGCCCATTTGACCGTTCCCAAGGGCCCTTCCGACTCATTCATGCGACCTTTCGCGATCCAAGCTTCTGTGAGACTCTGATTCGACAGCTTCTACACCGCTTGGACAGTCTTTCCGCGAATTGGAGAGAGACCTACCTAATGGAAACTATCATCACTTTCACCTTGCGCATGATTGACTTCGCATGGGCTGCCAAGATGGAAGAAGTCTCCAAACAAGCGTCTTCTCTTCTTCTACGGGCCAGATGCACTTGTGTGCGCTGGTTCAAGCTTCTTCGCACCGAGTCCTACAAGGTCACCGACGCCGAAACCGCGCAACGGTTCCAGCAATATGCGCTGTGGGCTGCCCTCTTGTGCAAGCGAACATTCACACCCCTGACCTATCGTTCCCTGGATTTTGATGACCTATCCCTGGAGACTTACATTCAGAGTAGCATCATGGTCCATGACAATCTCGTGGTCAAGTTGGAGGCCCTGCCCCAACTTCTTCAGGACGCTGTTATTCGTGATATCAGACTGTCCTACCGTCTCGCAAACCTCGCTTCGGAATCCATTCTTCGGAAAACAGATGTTTTCCGACTTGCCTTGCGAGAGATGTGGCCTGAAGAAGAGGGTTGCGCCAGAGTTTTCTCCCATGTGAAACTTGAGGCACTGCACTGGATCTCTTGCCGTTCTACAGCGGGGGAGGAAGCAAACGCACAATATGTCATTTACAACCTTGTTGAGGGTGTGCTGTTGGTTGACGGCCGACCGATGGGTGTAAGTTCTCGTTCCCCCTTTCACCGATGACTCTGATCCAACTTCGAGGGGCAAACTAACTTTCGTCCTAGAAACTACCCAAAGACCCGAAGAAGTCGCTCATTTTGAACGAACTGTTTGGGAATCAGGCCCTGTTGACATTCCCGTCAAACCGTAACGGGATGCAATATGGTGAGCTCCCCTCGCTAGTGCTGATCGCTTATCAAGTGCTTCACTAACCTAGAATTAAAAGTTCTCTGCGTAGAGCCTCGAGGATATCAGGTCCACGTCGGTTTCAGCCGTACAGGTGACTTGATAGTAAGGGCTTTCGGAAAGTCTTACTCTCTGCAGCTGATACCGAGGGATACATTCCGTAATGGCCAGTACTGGGATCTTCCAGGCCCTCTGCTCCATGACTCTTTCCATTGGTTGTTAGTCAATTGGAACGTGCTTGAAGAAATCTAAATGAGAAGCTAATTTGGCACAGGAATTTGCGAACTGGGGAAGTACTCATCACCAAGAGCCACCAGCCCTGGCCGGACTTCCCCTTCCCATGGTATGTTCTGAGCCTCAGGGACCGAACTTGTACAAGGACGCATCCGTACAGGGGCCTCCAGGCAAAGGACAGCATCGTGAACCCTTACAGCCCTCTGTTCAATCGAGTAACTCGAATCTTTGATTCTTTCGAGTATCGGGAGCAAATTCTGGTATTTCAGCCGGGCGGAGGCCGAAATCTCCAAGTCGAGTTGCCGAGGCTCAATATTCTGTTCTATGTTAAGAATCGTCTTCTAGAGTCACCTCAGCTCCAATGTCAAATCGACACGAACCAGGACGCGGGCACTTGGTATGGCTTGCGTAGCAAGCTTGTGTGCACCAGCACTACCAACCCGATGCATAGATCTATCTTGGTACCTCTCGGGAAACTGGCTGCTAGATCGGATGGCTGCCATGTCACAGTGAGGATCGAACCCACTAATAAATACGGAAGGTTCACCATCAACACGGCGTTGGGGAGAGTTGATTGCGCCCCAGAGCCCACTCTGGTATTTACAAAGGCTCTCCTACATGCATCAACCTCTTTCCTTTTGCCCGATCCCTTGACTGGTCGCACGGGAACAGAGGAGGCCATCGAATGGCTTCAAGCAGGCATCTCGCAACCATGGTCGCCACTCGGCCCGCCTTCCATGGCTGTGTTGGAGAAGATTTCCCAACTTACGCCTAGAAGAGTCTATTATCCTACTGACCTCAAGGTTATGCGAACGGACTATTGGATCGAATCTCTGCCCACAACGCTTCAGAACTCTGCCTTCAGGCCGATAGTTGATCGGATTTTGCAGGGGTCTGTCACATTGGCGATGTTTGCAACCAAAGACCAGTCCTCTATGGAGCTTCCTCCGCTGCCCTCATCGGGTGAGCCGCATCTTCATACTCGGGCGATGTTACGGCAGCAGGCTGTTGAGCGGTACCTCGGGGATGTGTCTGATCGCCCCTCACCGGTCAACCAGTGCTACCTATCCAGGGATCGGCCTTCTGGAGCGAACATCATGCATCGCAATGTGCTAGAAGTCACAAACCTGATCCGCCAATGGCCCCAGAAGTTCAGGACTGCAGAAAACCTGGCCCAAATGCTCGCTCAGGGCGGAGTAGTCGGTGGCTTCGTAGCACCCTTTGACGCAGCGTCTTTGAACGACAAACTGAAAGCCGACGCCCTGCAACTCTGGGGTTCCCTCGTTATGTTCTCACGAGAGATAAAGGACCGTTATCGTCTCATGTTCTTACTTGGCCCGATGTCGTTTCGTCTTGATGCCGATATGTCGCTTCTGCGGACTCTGGTTGCTTTCGCTGTCTTCACGGAGCTTCAAGATCTTCGGCTTCCTCCGTGGGACGAGTTTGACCATTTTCAACCCCATCAAGCGCCGCAGTTGGATTATTTACTGCAATTACTGAAGCCATTCCGAGCTCCGCCGCCTGAAGATGATGCACAGGTATTAGAAGAGTATTCCAGCGCTAAACTGAGGCGAAGACTACAGCTGGAGCGGTCTAAACATGAGGCCAAAGTCGAGGAGGACTGCAAACTCTTTGCAAATCACCTCTTGAGCCAATGGCCCTGCTTGGAGCCAACTATTGGCGGATTGCCCCGGTCTGTGTTGATTGATGTCGGCCCCGCTTTGGAGGTCATCCGCCCGGAATGGAGGCGGCTGTTCATGAACAGGGATTTAGCGGAACACTTGCAACAAGTCCAGACAATTCTCGACCGGCGGTCCTCCGAAGATCGATATGAGCCGCCTTCAGTTCTCTCTTCTGACGAGGCCTTCGCGGTAAGGATTCGTGGCAACGAAAGTGTTGACCTCCGCCAGCTGCTGGTAAAACCCTATATCATCGTCAAGGAGGTTCCGGCTCTGATCGCCACAACACAAAATGGCACTGCAGAAAGGCCATTTCTGAGTGAGAGAGACTTCATGCGAGGGTTTACCGGTGCTGTATGGCCTAGCAGCAAGGGCATAGGCATTGCACCAAGAACCCACCCGCATTGGCCCAGGACTACAGGTTCGAAACAGGACTCTGTCTTTTTCCCCACGGATAAGGACGTTACAGAGTCAGTCGCGAAGCTAGACGCAATATCCCACCGGCTAGGATCATCCAAGTCGGCAGTCAGACGTCGATATGCGTCTGATTTTCAGAAAAGCTTAGAGGCATTCAGGCGTATTGATCCTTCCATGAGCACCTTCAAGAGCGCTATGCAGACTCGGGACGCATCCATAAAACTCAACTCTAAGAAGGTTGAAGAGGATTTCCAGAGAATACAGGCAGCTCTTAATGTGGCAAGTCCAACATGTTCAACCAGGCGGATATTTTGGCTCAAGGCCGGAGGCTTGTGGCCTATCGTGACGAAGGGCACGGTTCTTGCTAAACTTGGTTCTGTTGCTTCCCAAAAGTCCTTCGGAAGCGGCATGCGCAAGGCTATTATCGACATGGGTATTGACATCACAAAGCTCCAGAGAGAAATTCGCCTTCATGATCTCGCGCTGAAGAAGATTTCAGGCCGGTACCATGAGGAAGAGTCCAACGAAGGTCATTCGAACTGGAGTCCGGACGAATATCCAGACTGGTTACTCCTCGAGATTGAGTCCAACATGATGATCCGGCCTGTTCAAATCGCTGTCGCTTTGGCCACTATATCTCCTGATTCTGGATCAAACTCCGTTCTCCAGATGAACATGGGGCAAGGTAAGTTCCCATATTTTCGGGTTTAAGCAAAGGCTAGGCCACCGACGGGGACTTTATGCCGCAGCTCCTCTAAGACTACCTAAACCAAGATACTGACATTGATCGTAGGCAAAACGTCTTGTATCATCCCCATGGCAGCAGCAGCACTCGCCAACAAGGAACAGCTTGTGCGGGTCATTGTTCCAAAGGCGCTACTCCAGCAGACTGCACAGCTACTACAAACCAGATTGGGCGGCATTCTGGGGCGCAACATCCGGCACGTTCCTTTCTCTCGCCGAACACCGACAACTGAGAAGAATATCCGAGCTTTCCACTCCATTCATCGAGATATGCTCAAATCTGCCGGCGTGATGATCTGTCAGCCTGAGCACCACATGTCGTTCATGCTCAGCGGTCGACAACGACTTCTGGATGAGCAGCCCGCGCAGGCTGGGCCAATGATCAAAGTACAGGAATGGCTTAGCAGAGTTTCACGAGACATTCTGGATGAATCTGACTACACACTCGCGGTGAGGACGCAACTCATCTACCCATCGGGTTCCCAGACGACTGTCGATGGACATCCGCATCGGTGGCTAGTTGCCGAGGCTGTGTTACGGCTGGTGGATCACCTCCTATATGGGTTGCCTTATAACTTTCCACACTCAGTTAGTGTCATTCGTCGTGAAGGAGGTGGCTTTCCGTTTGTTTTCTTCCTTCGGCAAGATGCTGAAGACGAGCTGGTCCGGCGGCTGACGGCAGACATCTGTCAAGGTGCGGGTGGGATCCTCCCACTGGCCGAACAAGCGATGTCAGCCAGGGATAGGGTTGCCGTCAAAGACTTCATATCTTCGGCCAGACCACGTTCTTCAAGTGTTAATCGCATTCGGACCCTGTGCCCCGACAAGACCAGTTTGAGACAGACTATTTACCTCCTTCGAGGTCTTCTGGTCAACCGTATCCTCATGATGACGTTGAAAAAGCGCTGGAACGTTGAGTATGGACTTCACCCAAGACGTGATCCCATCGCAGTCCCCTTTCACGCCAAAGGCGTACCCAGTGAGCAATCCGAGTGGGGCCACCCTGACGTTGCCATACTCTTTACATGTCTGGCATTCTACTATGATGGCGTGAACCCGTCCCAGCTCCGACAATCTCTTGAGCACATTCTCAAGTCTGACGACCCGTCGACCGAGTATGATACTTGGACGAAAAGTACTAAAGATTTCCCGTCATCGCTCAAGGCTTGGAATTCGATCAATGTGGACGATGAGATGCAACTGAACGAGATCTGGAAAGCGGTTCGATACAACGAAGTGGTCATTGACTACTTTTTGAACAACTTCGTGTTTCCGCGACACGCAAAGCAGTTCGAGGTGAAGCTGCAATCCAACGGTTGGGATATCCCCTTGTCACCCCTTGGCAATGGATCAGACAACGACAAGAGCTCAGCCTGCAAGTCTCTAAGCACAGGGTTCAGTGGTACCAACGACAACCGAACGATGCTGCCGCTAAACATCGAACAACAAGATCTGTCAAGCCTTCACCACACCAGTGCCGAGGTCCTAACCTATCTCCTCCACCCACGAAATCGACGCTGCATCTTACCGCAAGACGTGAGGAACTCACTCATCGGGAGAGCCTCTGAGTTAGACTTGCTGCAATGTCTCAAGCGAAGATCAATTCGTGTCTTAATCGATGCGGGTGCCCAGATTTTGGAGATGGACAATTTCACCCTGGCCCAACAGTGGTTGAGGATCGACACGGGGGTTTTAGCGGCGTTGTACTTTGACGAGGAAAACAAACCGTGGATCCTGACCAAGCAAGGCAGGAGAACGCCCCTGCTTGCTTCTCCGTTCGCTGATGATCTGAGTCAATGTCTAGTTTATCTGGATGAGGTATTATTGTCTATATTTGAATCACTGTACAGCAAGCTTACCTGTTCTTAGGCCCATACTCGAGGAACTGATCTGAGATTGCCTCCCAAGGCCCACGGCGCACTCACACTCCGCTTGGGTCAGACAAAGGACCACACAGTCCAAGGTGAGAAGGCTGGTAAGCGATTATTGACAAAGGGCTAACGAGACCGAAGCTGCCATGCGTCTACGGCAACTAGGAACAACACAGGCTGTTACCTTCTTCATCCCCCCCGAAGTCCACCAGAGTATCGCAGACCTCCAGAACAAGACAATGCACGAGCCAATTGACTCTTCCGATGTGTAAGAAGCAATCACAGCGTCTTGAATCTCAACTAATGTGTGGTAGCATCCAATGGCTGCTTGATAATACGTGCGACAATATCGAGCAGTTGCAGCCACTGTATTTCTCCCAGGGCATGGATTACTGCCGAAGGATGCAAGCTGCCCTGGATCACCCCAAGTTTTTGACCGACAAGCCGCAGCGCAAAGCGTACGTCCAAGCAATCAAGCAGGACGAACAGCAGACCCTACAAAACCTTTACGAGCCAAAGCTGAAAAGCCGAGTCACGGGTATGCAGACATCAAGCAATGAGACACTCAAACGGTTCATCCAGGAGCTCGGCACCAGGCGGAAGGCGTTCCAGGACACGGGCAAAGCTGTACACGCATCCGCTCTGCAAGAGGTGGAGCAGGAAAGAGAGGTCGCCTTTGAGGTCGAATCAGTACGACAAGTCAAGAAGCCGCAGCATTACGCGGCGCACACGTTCCCAGGTCTCAATGCCAGCCTCGAGGCTTTCGTGCGCACCGGAAGACTTCCTGCGGACACTCACTATTTCAACCACATCTTCCTTGCGCTATCCAGGACCGGCACGGGGCGCAGATTCAAGGTGTCTCCCAAAGCTACCAACTCGAAGCTCTTTGAGACAGTAGAGTTTGGTCGGACCATCAAACCCAGGGGGGACTTTTCTATCGATAATTTCCTGGTATGTATCTCGTGGTTTGCTGATACTTACTTTTGCTAACCAAAGATTGAAGCGCCCTGTCAACTGGATCCTCTGGAGTCCTGTCGCCGAGATCGCCGTCGTCATCGTCCCCGAGGAAGCAGAGGCTCTCATCCCTCTCATGCGAGATCCCAACTTGAATGTGGCGACACACCTCCTTATCTACGCCGCTCCAATCACGCGAAAGATGCTTCATTTCAATGATTTGAAGTTTCACAGCATACCACCGCTTCCTTCGGACTGGAAGGCGCCCATGTGGCTCCAAGTCGAGCTGGGACTCTACGCAGGCCGTTTGTACTTTGAATGGAATGAGTACGAAGATATGTGTGCATTGCTTGGCATTCAAGAGGGTGTTGCTGAGGTTGACGAAGTTGGTCTGCAAATGGCGATGGATGGGGCAGTAGATGAAGAACCCGTCGAGGATGGAGTCGCAGCACACAAGGGCACCCAAGCCGAGCGCAAGCTCGCTCAGAATCCTTTGACATTCCTCCAAGAATGGCTCGCTATTCGTCGGCGAGGTCAAGACTTTGCGCATAGCCCCATGGGCTTCGTCAGTCAAGGAATGTCGTTGCAAGAGGACCATGTCTTCTTCAACCAAGCGGACCAAGCCTTGAGAGACCAAAGCGGAGCCCTCGTTCCCCCAGTTCAGCGCCAGACCATGGACAACATGGAAGGTCGGGATGATGGATACTATGGTGTTGACGACATGGGTGCCAACGAAGCTAGGGATAGCGACTCCAGCGACGATGACATCGAGTACGATGAATCTGAATACGCCAGCAGTGGTGGTCCCGAGAGCTCTGATGCCGACTCGGGCTCCAACGACCATTGAAGGCGGGGGAGGGGTAATCTTGAGTTGATTTTGAGGTTGGATGTGAGGAAATCTTCTGAGGGTGTCATGTAAGAATCAGGGACAGATGGGGCTACGGAGTGCTCACTTGGCATGAGCCGTGTTGGAACGAGGAATTTGGTTTCCGGCCTACTAGGAATGGGCCTTTGGACTTGTGAGGCTACGGATGTCTCTGCTACGGCTGTTTAGAGGGATATATGTATGATGAACTGTATTAAATGTATGAAGTTGTTGCTTCTTAGTGAGTGGTGACTCACGTGAAGGCAATTCTATATCCTATTTTCTTTGGCGCAAGCTCAAGAGTAGCTGGCAGGCTCAAGAGTAGCTGGCAGGCTCAAGAGTAGCTGGCAACAGGCTCGCCCATGACGTCCATGCGAGGTGTGATGCCCAATCCAGGCTCCTTGGGCGCCTGGATCCTGCCGTTCTTGACCACAAAGTTCCCGTCGGCCGTCTTCCCCTCGACGATATCGCGGCACTCGAGAATACACCGCAGGTGCCTCTCCGGGATGGTCTGTCCCAGGTGGACGATGGCGGCAAAGGCGATGTCGGAGCCCGTCGTCTCCTGGCAGCTCATGGTGTAGCCTGCGGCCAGGGCAATGTCCCTGTGGCGTCGGCTCTTGGTCAGGCCGCCGTTCTTGGAGATCTTGATGCCGAAGCCCTCGGCGGCGTCGTCGGCGACCATCTGGATGATGGACGCGTCGTTGGTGGCGAGCTCGTCAAAGTGGATGGGGACGTTGGACCGCCGGCGCAGAGAGACGCACTCGCGCCAGGTGGCGCAGGGGGCTTCGAGGACAAAGTCCAGGCCGTCGGGGAGCAGGCGCAGCATTCGCAGGGCGCCCTCGACCGTCATGCCGCCGTTGGCATCCACGAGGAAGAACTCGCCGGGCTTCTTGTCGGCGAGGGAGGCGGCGATGCGCTGGGCGTCCTCGGAGGGCTCCCCGCCGATCTTGACCGAGTGGCCGATGTAGCCCCTTGCTCGGTGCTCCTGGACGCGCTTCCGCATGTCTTCAGGCTCGCCCATGTAGATGGAGGAGATGATGGGCAGGGCGACGTCGGTGCGGCCGCCGAGGAGCTCGCACACAGGGAGCCCGACCGACTTGCCGAAGATGTCCCAGCAGGCGATGTCGATGGGCGTCTTGGCGTGCTCGTGGCCGATCAAGGCGAGATCCATGGCCTCGTTGATGCGGTCGACCCTCCGGGGGTCGAGGCCGATCAGCCAGGGAGCGATCTCGGCGATGCCAGCCCTCACGCCGCGCGCGTGGGCGGCGATGTAGGTGGACCCGAAGGGGGTGCTCTCGCCCCAGCCCTCGAGGCCGGTGTCGGTGGTGATGCGGACAAAGGTGGCATCGAAGCTCGTGTACTCTCGCCCGCCGGACAGACGGTAGACGCCGCCGGTGTAGGGCATGTCGAGCTGGAAGACATCGATCTTGGCGATCTTGAGCTCCGACATTTTGCAGTTGACAGGGGATGAGATGGGTTTCGGGGAAGTGATTAATTGGTCCAAGGTAAGGATCCTTTGGATGGGCAGCAGAGTGTCTTGTTAAATAACTCGAGACGAATTCTTCAGATGGAGAATCCACCTTCAACTCGCATGTGACTGTCACGTATCTGGGGTAGTTCCCCTCATTTACCCCTCGGTCTCCATTCTTTGCCCCAATGGGTTTCCGGAGTTCAAAAGGGGAGCTCGGCGGGAGTCCAGAAGGGGAAGTGGGAGACGCTGTGATCTGATATCAGGAGCTTCCCGGGTGTGACATGGTGTCTTTCATCGCCATCGGGTTCCAGAGCCGAGACAAGGCTACGGGAATATCGGGACCTAGTGGGCTTTTTGCATGGATTCCCCGCATCTTGTCCATCCCAGCGCTAATCGCATGCTCAAGAGTCGGCCGTCCAGCACCTCTCCCGGCTGCATGGACCGATGGGAACGGGGGGCACTCGATTGAGAAGCCGGATCAGCTCCGAATGCAGATGGAACAGAGGGATATTGCTGTCAGGATGGTCCAGCGTGGACAAGGACACCCACTTATAAATCAGCTAATAACCCCGCTTGATTGACGTATTAGTGTGTCACCAGCCAAGACGTAACTATTCGCAATATCTCGAGTCCTCGTATAAAGAGAGCCCCCGTCGACCCTATCCATTTCACTGCCCACACATCAACGCCAGCAATGTCTCAGCCCACCACCCGCCAGGCCTGGCGCCGCACCGACGACCACACCCCGGGCACGCCCAAGGTGAAGCTCGTCACCGAGGACCTGCCCCTGCCCCTGCACCCCACGGCGGTGCTCATCAAGGTGCACGCCGTGGCCCTCAACTACCGCGACGCCAACATCGCCAACGGCGGCAACCCGTGGCCCGTGACCCCCAACGGCGTCCCCGGCAACGACGCCGCCTGCGAGGTCGTCTCCGTCGGCGACCGCGTGTCCCTCGTGTCCGTCGGCGACCGCGTCGCCCCCATCACCGACTCCGAGTACGTGACGGCGCGCTCCACCGGCCGGTCGTGGCTCGCCGCCAACGAGGACGGCACCCTGGCCACCCACCTCGTCTTCGACGAGAAGCTCGTCACCAAGCTGCCCGCCCACCTCGGCTGGGTCCAGGCCAGCATCATCCCCTGCGCCGGCACCACCGCCTGGTCTGCCCTCAAGGGCGCAACCATTGGCCAGACCGTCCTGATCCAGGGCACCGGCGGTGTTTCCACATTTGCCCTCAAGCTTGCCCGCGCCTCGGGCCTGAGGGTCATCCTGACGTCGTCCAGCGACGACAAGCTGGACCAGATCAGGAAGCGGTTCGGAAGGCCCGACATCCAGACCGTCAACTACAGGACGCACCCCGCCTGGCAGAAGGAGGTGCTGCGGCTCACCAACGGCATCGGCGTCGACCTCGTTGTCGAGAACGGCGGCAGCAGCTCGCTCGTCCAGTCCATGGAGTGCACCCGACGTGGCGGCATCGTCAGCCAGGTCGGCTACCTCGGCGGCCCCAAGCCCGAGCACCTGAGGGAGTTCGTCTCCACCATCATCGACCGACGGCTCAACGTTCGAGGTGTCAACGCCGGCTCCAAGGACGACCAGGACGAGCTCATGGCTGCCATCTCGGCCACCCAGATGACCTTTGAGGACATTCTCGACTCGACCTGGCCCTTCGACAAGGCTGACGAGGCGATTGAGTTTGTCTGGCAGGGCAAGCAGGTCGGCAAGGTGGTTATCAAGTACGACAACTAGAACAAAACATGGCTGCGCAATATGAAATCAATATATGAAATCAATATATGAAATCAATATATGAAATCAATATATGAAATCAATATCATGTAAAGTCAAAAGGGATGAGGAAACACGGATTGGGACCCGCTCGATGAGGAGCAGTAGAAAGGACATTGAAAGGCGCAAGGGTTCTGGCGCAAGGGTTCTGGCGCAAGGGTTCTGGTAGTTGGAGGCAAATAGTTGAATTCAGAGCGATGTATTAAGCAAATGAGCCAATGACGAGGGAGCTGCTGTAACCGTGAAAGGTCTGGACGATGAATCTAAACGAATTATATAGACATATTCAAATCAGCTTTAGTTCAACGCCGCTATCTATCCAACGCCTGGTGACCTTCTATGTATCCTTTGCTTTCTTGTACAACCTCTTCCTATCAGACCTTTCCTCTCCTCAG
>JABCKW010000311.1:0-41709 GCA_014824385.1 Fusarium cyanostomum | reverse complement strand
CTCCTCAGACCTTCCCTCTCCACCCCATCCCCGTCCTCCTCATCCTCCTCCACTTCGCCGCCACCAAAAACCCGGCTCCCAGAGCCAAGACACTCCCCGCAAAAGCCTGCGCACCACGATATCCTCCCTCGGCGTCGATAATCGCCCCCGCAATCGGCGGCCCTGTCAATGCCGCAAAGCTCGCAATCGTAAACGCCATGCCCATCCTCACGCCAATCTTGCTGAGATCCTGCGTCAGCAGCGATACGCCAGTGGGGAAGAGGCTCTGGATCGCCGCGGCGATGATGCCATATAGCACGGCCCAGATATAGAGGCCTGTCTGGTCAGAAACGGCCATCCAGCAGTAGAGGAGGATGGAGGCGGCGACGGCGTTGGGCACGAACATGTTGATGGCTCCGACGTGGTCGGCCAGGTAATTGGGTATCACACGACCGACGATGCCGACTCCGTTCAGGATCATGAGCAGATCGAGGGATTCGGTATACTTGAGAGGTGGTTCGAGGGCGTCTCGGGAGAAGGCAGCCATGAAGTAATACGCAAGGTACACACTCCAGCAGGTGAAGAATGATCCGGCCACGTACAGAGTATACTCGAGATCGCTGAAAGCAGACCAGTCAATCCACGGCCCTGGACGGCGCGGCTTGATCCTCGGCTTAACCAGCACCAGAGCAACAGACAGTGTCGCCAGCTGCGTAAAAGCCGCGATCCTCACCGTCCACGCAAATCCTACCTTTGGCAAAAGCTGCCTCACCAGAGTCGGAAACACCATCCCCCCCGTCGCACTCCCGCACGCAGCAATGCCCATGGCCAAGGCGCGCCGTCTCGCAAAGTACGTCGACATGACGGCCAGGACAGGACAGAAGATGCAGCTGCTTCCCAGTCCGACCACGACGCCCTGCGCGGCCAAGAAGTGCCAGTATTCCGTGCACACCGACGTCGCCAGCACGCCAGCGACCTGGAGGAGAATGCCCACAGCAAACACATGGCGGAAATATCCCGCGTCGACGAGACGGCCTGTGAGGGTGCCGACGAAGAAGAGCAAAAAGACGCTGATGGACCCAATCCACGAGATGTCGCTCGCCCGACGAGACAAGAGTTCCGTGTAGTATGCCTGGAAGATTCCAAACGAGTTAACCCAGCCCCATGTGTTCATGTAAACCAGGTGGCCTGAGAAAACCACGCACCAGGCTCTCCATCCACCGTCTGGCGGTTGTGCTGGATTGCTGCTCAAAGATGACACTCGACTCACCACCTGTTCAAGGATGCTCAGTCCAAACTCTTCGCCGTCTCTGTTTGCGCCGTGCATTTCAGGAGGCACTACTTCTCCCCTCTCCTCGTCACGCCGTTGGTTCTCGTACGGGACATCCCATCCCTCTTCGCGCACCGAGGCGCTTCGTTCTTCAAGTTGAAAGGTACTGCCTTGAAAGGTACTGCCGCTCATGATCGATGCTATCGTCTGCGGAACTCGCAGTATGCTGGTGTTGGACTGATACGTTTTCGCTGTGTGACAACCTGGAAGCATCCATGCATCAACTTTGAATGCTGCGACGAGACGGAATGATATATCATCTCAATTCGTCATTGTTCGCCCTCGGCCTCTGTTCCTCGTGGTTGGCCATCCAAACATTGCTTCGTCCGCCTGTTCGCCTCTCGACCCTTTGCGCCGACACTCCAGAACAACACTCCCGTTCGTTGCCGAACACCACTCTCCCACTGTTCCATATCCTAACAGCAAATGAGGCTCATCATACGTTGCCATAACTAGCTCATCAGATATACAAGCTACACCGCGTTTCGTATCAATGGCTCTGTACACTCAGAGACGGTACACTCAAAGTGTCCAACACATATACGCAACCAACCCTGCCTATCTACCTGTCTTTCCCGCTCCGCGGACATTTACTTCCAGGTCCAATACTAATGCATCCCGTCCGCGAGCTTGACTCCAAAAGATGCCCCTTCTCCCAGCTTTATGTATTCGTCTTCAATATTGACTCTCAATTGCCTCACGTAGTGTCTGGCAATTGCTTCCCCTTCCAGCCACTGGCCACATTTACATGACAACCTATTTTTGCGTTAGTTGCCTGCTTCATAGCAAAACCGGAACAAGAAAAACTTACACAGTCACCCTCCTGCTTCCCTTGTGGGATGCCCATATCCTCAAACGTCGCGGGTCCTTTACCTGCCTTCGGCGGCGGCGCAGTCGCCGCACTGGGAGCAGGACTCGGTTTGTTGTCGGGCCTCTGGAACTGTGACGGAGGCGCACTCCCAGTCCTGGGAGGACCAGTTGGACCCCCCTGGGGTCCGCCGTGGGGTCCTGGAGAATGTCCTGCACCACCTGACGCCATAGGAGGCCGAGCCTGTGCGCTAGAAGTGCGCGGAGGACGCATATCGGGTCGCATCTCTGCCGGGTGCGGAGGCTGCTGAGGCTGCTGTTGGGGTGCCTGTTGATGGTTCTGGGGTAGAGAGCTCATGCGCTCGGGACGACCGCTAGCTCCGGGCACACGGGAGAAGCGCTCGTAGTTCTGGGCCTGCGGGCCCTGAGGGTATTGACCGCCAGGGGGGGGCTTCTGGAATCGGCCACTTTGAGGACCACCGCCTGGGTATGGCGCCGCGCTGCCGGGCCTTGCGGAACCATCGTCTGGATAAGGAGACGATCGTCCTCCAGGGCCTCCAGGGCCCCCATGTCCACCCGGTCCTGGACGACCGCCATCCCATCCAGCAGATACAGCTCTGTTACGTGGGTCAGGACCGCTAAGTCCTCCGGGCCCTCCTGGGCCTCCTGGGTGAAGGTTGCCCATTGACTGGGAGGCTGGCATTGGTCGAGGGCCACCTGTCTGGGGCTTGATACCAAAGGCGCTTGAAGGACGGTCTGCAGGAGGTCCCATGCGCGGGCCCTGGTTGAATCGAGGGGACGTAGGTCCGTGTATATCATCCTCGGGATATGGCGCAGTAGACTTGGAGCGGACGGCCAGAGGCGGTGGCCGATCATCTTCAGGGTAGGGAGCTGCTGATTGAGGTCGCGCCGGAGCCTGGTTAGCGTCCAGCCGCACATTGAAGGCGGGAGTTCGGTCTGAGGCGGCAGCAGGGATGACAAAAGAGGCTCGCGAGGGGTCGGGGAAGTTGACATGATCAGAGACAATTGTAGGCCGGATCCCTGGGGAAGGGTTAGGAGTCACACCGGGAGAATTGGAGGATTTCGGTTTTGAGAAGCCCGGACCCTCGGGATTGGGTGAGCCAGGGGCGCTGCTCTCACTGAGAGTTGGCATCTGTTGCTGTGGTTGCTTGAAGCGATCAGGTCGCTTGCCCCGCTGGGACCCATGTTGTGACTTAATACGAGTCAATGTGGTTGTCTCATGGTCCGCCTTGGATAGCGACCTGTCCTCATCTAGTGAATCGAGTCGTCCAATGGCGTCCTGGTTGCCGTGATCGGCCGCAATCTGGTACCACTTTCGGGCTTCCGCCAAGCTCTTCTCAACGTGGATTCCTATTTCGTTGTAGTAGCCCAAGGCAAATTCTCCCGTGGGTAGCTTGGCGGCAGCAGCTTCTTGAGCATACTTATACGCCAATGACTCGTTCTTCTTGAAGACACCCTCATAACCAAACAGGAACCATCGGCTGACACCTAAGGCCGCCTCGGGAAGGCCCTGCTTAGCTGCTAAGCCATAATAGTGGAGGGAGAAGGAGGGGTTGAAGTCGCAGCTGAATTGGCAGAGTTCGTATGCTTGGCCCATTTTGAGCTGCGCCTTGGCAAAGCCTAGATAAGCCGACTTCTCGATGTACATCTTCGCCGTGACGGAGTTGTTTGCCAGCAGACCTTCGGGAATAGTGATGTCGGGTAGGTCACGACCGATGAGCATACCGTACACATAAGCGCCCTGAGGAGCGTCTTCATCGGAACTATCGGCAGCGGCTTGTATCCGCTCGAGGCCGGTCGAGTAGTCTTTAGATTCGCCGTGCTGGCCCAACAGGCTCATCATACCCATTCGGTACAAGGAGGCGGAATCCTTGAGGGACAGACCGCGGTAATAATGCTCCTTAGCCTTTGACATGTCGTTGGACTGCTCGTACAGCATGCCCATGCGATATTCTGATCGTCCATGGCCAAGCTCTGAGGCGCGCTTGTAACCGAGATAGGCCTCACGCTTGTCGACGCGATTACCGAATTTGCCAAATTCGAGCCATTTTGAGTGCATATAGAGGGCTTCAGGGTGTTCTTGCTGTGATAGGTAGGTGATGATGTTGATGGCGTCGACGCGAAGTTCGTGTTCGATGCGAGGAGTAGCAGGTCGGGCCTTGTCGCCGTAATTCCTTACGGTGGCCTCCTGGGCGATATCGGCCCAAGTGAGGACATCGCGCGCCCAGGTAATCTGCATCGAAACATTCTGGGAGTGCAGGACATGCTTGCGCGCGTTCCATAGGATCTCTTCCTTCTCCTCGTCAGTCGGGGGAATGTTATCACCCTTGATCTTGGGGAAGGGCGAGAAGGAAGGGGCGTCGAAGTTCATGGTGGTGAGGCCCTCGACCCTCTTGTCGGTAGACTGGTATGCTCGAATATCGTCGTTTGAGACCTGGGCGGCGGTGGCCTGGGGCCGGGGCGGGTCGGCTCCCCGAGGGTTGATGTAAGTCGAGAGCGAGGGCTCGCGAGTGTGACGAGGTCTAGGTTCGGCTTCGGATCGTGGTTCAACAGAAGTCGCCTCAAGCTCCATGCGCTGTAGGTCCTCCTGCATGTTTTGGGGGACCTGAGGGGTTACCCTAGATACGAGGACAACAAAGAATCGTCAGCGGGCCCCACCTTTCCACCGTTACAACCGAATCCGGTGCAGGCAAGCTTAGGGAGACGGAGACGGAGACGGAGCAGGGGATGGGGAAATGGGAAATAGAAACTGGGCCGGAAACGGGATTAAGGGGAATAGCCAAGAGACATACCTTTGGGGCGAGGGCGCGACGACCTCTGGCATATAATAGTCGTCGAAACCGCCAGGGACAAAGGTCGCACCTAGTTGTGGGGGAGGAGGAGGAGGAGCCATGTCGGTTTGCTGGCGGTCTATCGTGAGAAGGACGTAAGATGTCAGCAAGAGGGTCGGGGATAAGATGAATAGTGAAGGGGCCCTGGCTCTGGTTTCCCCCCAGGAGACGAGTGTAAGCTTAAGCTGACGGGCGCGGTCGCCGATGACTGCTGCAGAAGCGGCGGCGTAACCCCTCTTTGACTTAAGCCAGGCTGCGCGCGTTGCGTACAGTACAGTGCTGGCTTGATTGGCTTGCTTGCTTGCTTGTTTCGTTGATTGATTGGTGGCGGCGGTTCCGGTGAGAGGCTGCAGAACTAGTGAATAGCAGTTGGCAGTAGGCTGGGTTGTGGCCCGAGTTCGGTCGAGAGAAGTGCGCCGTTCTGAAGCCCAACGACGAGGGGATCCAGACGTAGCAACAATGCGGCGGGGGTAGAGAGCCCAATGTCGGATGCCTCAGGGGCTGGCGATTAAGCACAAGGATCCAGGTCTAGGGAATGCCAAGTTTCAGTTTGCTGGGGGCGGGATGTGGCTGTCAAACTGGGGCTGGACTGTAGAACAGCCGTTGGTACTGCAGCGAAAATAATGTTGCAGGAAGCGGGACGCAATCGAGCAGAAGCGATGATATAATGCCGTATAATAAGAAATGGCAGGTGAGCGATCGTTTGGGTGTGCGTTACTGATAACCATATGGCTGTGTCAGAATAGTAACAGTGGCGCCACAGCCAAGCATGGATGCTAGGGGTCCTCCCGTCCAGCTAGGAACAGTGTCTTGGAAGGCACTTCTGAGACCTGGAACGTGGCTTGGCAATCCGAAGTACCCGGCTATGCAGGGGGCGCCAGACGTAAATAACTCCCCTGTCGAAATGGCGATTTCTGGAGCTCTGGGGAAGAGGCCATGTCGTGCTTGGCTGGCGTGTGCTAGGGGGCTGGGCGTCGACCGATATTGCACAACAGTGCTGTCGTGACCAAGTTCAAGGTTGTTTCGTACCAGCCTCCGCATAAGTCGTTTTCTCCGGCAATTGCACCAGTGCCTTGCGCCTTGGCGTTCCCGTGGTTTTGACGAGGGTCCAGTGTTGAGTTCGTCCCAGTCTCTCAGGGTCCAAAGTCGGCCGCCAATCAATCAATCAAACAAGCAAGCAAGTCTGTTGTCGGCGAATCATGAGACGCCCACGAGCACCAAGGCCGCTCCTGCATGTCACCTCTTACAGAGGGGAGCAAGACAATTGATAGCGGGGATGACGGGGGAATTAATGGCTGCTTACATGATGAATTGCCGGCGGCGGCTGAGCCGTCGGTAGCTCCCTTTCCGAGCTGCGCATACTGCTGATAGCTCGCCATCGCGGCGGCTGGAGGATTTCTAAGAGTGGGGTAAGAGGGTATGAGTATAGCTGGAGAAGTGAGACCAAGGAGAAGAGAACCGAAGGCGGGATCAACGAGGCGGCTGAGGGCCTGGGTCCTTTCTTATATCCGTCGGCCTGGATCTCGCCCGACAAGATGACAAGATTCACCTGAAAGGAGCTGTAACGCTAGAATCGCTAGGCCCAGCCCGCGACTGGGCTATGGCGGCAGCTGTTGGGAGCGGGGCGTTCTGCGACTGCCAGAGCGTTTGCCAGAGCGTCTGCGTCTGCGTCTGCGCGTGAGTGGGTATGGGTGTTCAGGGCCAGAAGGAGAAGGATTCGCAGCAGGGATGTGACCCCCGTTCGTTCAGCGGCCGGTCTCGTTTCAACTCGTGAAATCAAGAGCTTTGTCGGATTAGCATAATAAACTGTCGGGCGACGTATGGAGAGGGGGTAGTATGGGTTTTGTGGGAGAAAGGTTGGTCAGCAAGGGAGAAAAAGGATAGACAGGTAGCTCGGTCAGGTAGAAAATGTTTATTAAGGCGAGGGAGGCAGGAACAAGCGCCTGAGATCTTAGGTCCCCGATGTCAGATGCCTTTCGCTTGAGCTCCAGTTGTGAGTAAGACGGGCAGTAGTAGGTGTTAACGTTAAGTTAGGTACCTACCTACCTAGGTACAGACAAAGCCAATGTATCTGAGAGAAGTAGGACGGAGAAAGGTGAGGAAAGTTGCTGATGACTTTCTTGTCCTCTTCTACACTAAACATATTTGCATACAACCCCGGGTCCCTGCGGAGGGATGGGAAGGAGGGGCAGTTCAATAAGTGGCTGGTGATGATGTAACTTACATGTCCTGTTACAATGCCATTTCGTAAAGTCCCGTCATGACTTTTTTGCTCTCAAACCTTTATCCTCAAATCTTCCTACCTTTGCAGCAAATGTCCTCAGGGCCCTTCCTTGTCTCGTCATGATCCACTGCTAGTTGTCAAGCTTTATATAAGGTGTTGGTCGTTACTAAGGACCTACCTACCTTCGGTAGTGGAATTTTACAGATACGGAGCGTCTGCATGGTTAGCTCAGGTGTTCCAGGCTCACTCAGCCACAGACCGAGCTGCTATTTCCAGCTCCGTCCCTTGTTCATCTCCAAAGTCCGAGGCAGCATGATGTTTCGGGGGGTTTCTTCCTTTTTTATTTCTTGAATCAGAAATAGTTCTTTGTTATTCGAGGGTCATGCCATAACTATATCATAAGTGTTCCAGTACACAAACACAACACCGCCGAGCAGAAGCTGCTGTGCTTCGTACGGCCACGTGAAGGTGCCTTTCCTTACAATCAACCTTGTGTGCTTCCGTACCTTGAGGTACAATCCCTGGGTCGTGCAAAGTTTCCCCATACCAGCTCACGGTTTCAAATAAGCCCATCGTTTGTCTCATCAGGTGGGTAACAAAGGGCACCAGACACTAAAAGAAGTTGACATAAAGATTAGTGCAGTGTTACTAGTCTGAAGCTGCTAATAAGACGAATGCCTCATTTTGACTAGTCTCGTCTAAGCCCTCCAGATAGTAGCAGAGTGCGCAAGGCTGAGAGCATCTCCATGCTTAGGCTGACTCCGACCCAGGTTCCAGGTGCTGGCAATGACCACCTATTTTCTAAATGATTCCAAGGTCAGCCGCACAAGGCTGACTGCCAGCTCTCCAGAATTATCTCAAAGTTCCCACCCTGTGTGCCCAGCCCAATCCAAAGGGGAAAGCTGGACAATTAACGAGTATCACATCAAATAAAGCGATAACAAAACAGGACGCATCAATATTGGTGTCCGCTTAATATAGACTCCTCGCCATGATTCTTACGAATCAGTGGACATGTACAAATTCCCCAGTGCGCAATAGTTTTTTGCGTAGATGATGTTTTGTCCATTTACTCTCGGCCGCATAACCAAGTTCTCCCCACAAGTATGAGTCTAGTGTGGTAAAAAGAAATTACTGCCAGGTCCAAGCATCGTCCACTGGATTTCAAGATTAGATAAGATTATATGCGGACCGGCCCGGAATTTCTCATCCCCCGAACAACCCCTGCAACCAGCAACAGGCATGTGCCGTGGCCTCGCGTCACTGGATGCAGCCTGGTGAAGCTTGAATATCATCGTCAACACCATCCATCGCCACACAACACTATCACGAGACCATAAACATTGATCGCCTTTTTCGGTAGCAAACCTCCCCGAAACCCCCTCATAAACAAAGAGACATCCAATCGCACAAGCTCTCTCCCCGTCGCCCACAATGGCCGACCGCAATCTCGCCCAGATCGTCGCCCAGCTCAAGCACTCCCCCTCCATGAGCTACTCCGACGCCAACGCACTGCTCTCCAAGGCCAAGCTCGCCCTCCTCCAGCTGAAAGCCCTCACTCCATCACCGTCCACCCCGACGCACCTTCTCCCCCTCGCCCGCGAGACCTACGAGCAGGGCGCCCTCTTCGCCATCCGCGCCCGCAACCCCGATGCCTTCACCCGCTACGTCCAGCAGCTCCAGCCCTTTTATGAGTTGCCCGCCTCCGTGCTCACCCCCAACTTGCCCGAGCGGAACAAGGTCACCGGTCTCAGCTTGCTGCTGCTGCTGACGCAGGGCCGGTATGCCGAGTTCCACACTGAGCTTGAGAGCTTGGCGAACAGGGAGGGTGGCGGTGGTGATGTTGAGAGTGATCGCTACCTGGGCTACCCCATTCGTCTGGAGAGGTGGTTGATGGAAGGATCCTACGACCGAGTGTGGAAGGCCATGAAGAGCAGCGAGGTGCCATGCGACGAGTACAGCGTCTTCTCAGAGGTAGGCCTCTCGTTCACGGCCAAAAGAAAGTACAAACTAACTCCAATTTAAGATTCTCAAGAACCAGATCCGCTCCGAAATCGCCTCCAGCAGCGAGCGTGCATACCCCAGCCTCCCCATTAGCTCCACAAAGTCCCTCCTCTTCCTCGATTCCGAGGGCGACGTCATCTCATTTGCTTTTCAACGCGGCTGGGTTGTCCGCGATGGCCAGATCTACTTCCCTGACGCCGCCGAGGGCGAGGACGGCGACCAGAACAAGGATATGAGCCAGATGGTGATAGAAAACGCTCTGGGCTACGCCCGCGAGCTCGAGACGATTGTGTAGATGGGCGGAGGGTTGAGAAGGGGGAGATATTAAGACACACATAGACGGGTAGAGAGGGGAAGTGGCAAGTGTTGTACGACTAATTCAACTTCATGATCTCCGTCTACTCGACGGAAAACAGAAAACCTCCGTCAAACCCACAAACTTTCCAAAACGTGATTACTCGATTTTGTGTGTCGCATGTAATCAGGCTAAGTTGCAACTATAAGACATGGCTCCTTAGCCATTGTTCTACCAACCTATCGGCCAAGTCCAGCCTTTTTAAACCCACAGACGTTCCCCGTCCGTCCGTCCGGCTTTTTTTGTGCGTCGTTGACTCGAAACTCCTTTGTCCCAACTTTGCGCTTCCGTCATTAAATCTTCTACTACTTACTCTAGCAGCTTAGGCGAACAACTTCAAACCGCTTCCATGCTTGCCAATCTCGCACACCTCGCACACTCGGCACACGGTGCCTTTATACTTGGTGTGGTACTTGGAGCCGTCGAAGGCACACTCCTCGTACGCCGCGCCGCTGTAGATGGGCGTGTGGCTAGCCGCACACACGTCAAACTCGGCAAACTGGTCGAACTCAATCTCCACGGAGTCGTGGGGGTTGCGCTCGCATTGCGCCTTGGTCCTCTTGGCCTAGACATGCTCAGTTAGTAGTCGATACAACATGAATCCAGAGTGCGTTATGACTTACGTTTTCTACAATCTTAGTAGCACCGCCATTGGCAATAATGCGGTTGGCAAAGCTCAGGGCAGAGTTATAGTTCTTGTTGCGCATGGCCAATTGCATGGCGCTCAGCAGAGCAAGCTGTCGGTGTGGCACCTCGATCTTGGGAATCGTAAAGTAGGCCGACAGCTCAAGACACCTCTGAAGCTTCTCGGGATCCTTAGACACAACATCAGTAGAGCCAAGTTTCCTCCTTGAGAGCTCAATGTCCATAGCAACGGCGTACTCGCTAGCTGAGGTAATCAACTTCTTGGCCTCTGCTACCTCGTCCTCGCTTGACACAGCGTTCACCAGGATGGAGTGAAGAATGCCCTTGAAGAGGCCGACACCGACTTCTAGCTTGTTGGCCTTCATCGTGTCGTAACCCGCCTGCAGGTCATTGGAAGCCAGGTGCTCCAGATCCCGAGGGATGATGGGCAGGACCTTCCTGAGGTCGGTCTCATCCAGAGTCCTACGGACATAGTTCTGCAGAGGCGGTAGGCTCTCGGAGGCGGGAAGGAAAGTCTTGGAGGCTGAGTAGACCTCAAGGAATCGCGACTTGAGCGGCGCAAAGTTGACTGCACCGACCTGTCGGTTGAGGAGCTGCATAGCCGTGTCGAAAGAGCCGCCAGCAATGTGATCCACAGCCAAGGGCGAGTTTCGCGCCCAGAGGTCAGCTTCACTGCTAGCAGCGCCGCCAGCATCCACACTCTCAACATTGACAAAGTCACTGTCGGCCTCGGGAACATCATCGTCTCCCATATCCCAGCCAGCGACATCCTCATCCTCTTCGTCAACCAATGCGCCGTTACGCTTGGCAGCTGGGTCCTCCTCCAGGGCATCCTCAAAGCCTCCGTTGGCAGCAGCGGGCTCGTCCTCCAACGACAAGCCCTCGACCTGGCCGAGAAGGGCCTTCTCGAAGAAGGACTGCGACGTGGCCTTGGTAGGCCAGCTGGCCTTAAAGGTCGGCACAACGGGCTTGGGGGGGGACAAGGGAGCACCGAGGGTGGGCATGGTGAGGTCTTCCTCAGTCAAGCCAGTCGCCTCAAGGATGGCTTGGCACTCCTCCTCGAGACCGTGAGACTTGGCAGTCATGTAAGCTAGAGGGTCTGTTACAGGTTAGTTGAATACGCGGTGATTAGATACGATCGATCACACTTACAAAGGTCAATCTCCTTGAACATCTGGATGCGGTCCTCGACCTCCCCGAGAAACACGGCGTTCTGGAACCGCGAGGTAAAGTCACCACGGTGCTCAGCAATCTTGGCCATTCGCGCAAGCTTGGAGTGGTCACCTGTAGCGAGATACAGGAAGGACAGCTTGTCGAACTGCTTCAGCTTCTGGTAGCACATCTCGACGACCTGGTGGTTGCCATGCGCAAGTGCTTCCGTGCTGAGACGCGTCCAGAATTTGGGCTTGTCAAGCTCCTTGGCCATCTCGACAGCCACGTCAAGGTTGCCACACTCGATAGCAAGGTCGAAACGAGTAGTAGGGTCCTGGACGAATTGTAGGGCAATCTCGGGGTAGCCCTTCTTCTGAAGATACGAGATGATCGACTGACCAACCAAACTGGAATTTCGGATAATGTGAAGCATCTCCTCATAGTTCCGCTTCACAAGGGCCAGCTTAAATCGGTACTCGGTAGGGTCGATCTGCAGGATGCGGGGCTTGGCGGCTCGGTCAAGGCAGTAAATGTTGCGACCCTTAACCTTGACCAGATAGACGGTCTGGTCAAGGGTTCGCACGATGCCATTGTCGCCATTCAGGAGAGTATACTTGACGTGGTTCAGGGTCGAGTAGAGCAGAACACCGGCGTCATCCCAGGTGGCGCTCTTGATACGAATTGTCTCATGAAGGGTGCTGACCTGCTCAAGGGTCTTGGTCACAATGGTGACGTTGTGCTTGCTCAAGAGAGCGGCATAGAGACCATCGTTGGACCAGACAACATACTTGACGCCATTAACCGCAAGCTCGGCAGTGCTCTTCTTTTGCTGGATATCGTATAGGTGGACGGCAGTCGGAGTAATGATCATGAGGTTGCCGGTGCCTCCAAAGTAGATGTCCGTGGTACCAACAGGAGGCTTGAAGGACCGCGTCGCGTTGTTGGCGAGGTCCTTGATATCGATGGTCTGGTTCGCAGAGTTGAGAACGGCAAATCGGTTGCGGGCGACGAAGATGGCAGAGCTTCCAGCACCACGCTTGGACTCGGCGGGTTCAATAGCGCCAGAGCCATCCTTGGGAAGGTTCACCAGCTCGTAGGAACCTCCATCGGCCGGCGAAGTAACCAAAATAGATCGCTCCGCAGGGTTGTAAGACAGGGTACGGGGCGCAACCCAGGCGCTGCCAAGCTTCTTGAGCGACAACAGCGTGGGGCTCTCAATGTTCTTCTGGAAGTCGTAGGACTTGACGTGCTTCTCCTTGGTGACATAGAATAGCAGGTTCTGGTGAACAGCGGAGGCAGGGCGCTCGCGTTCCAACTTGAACACCATGACACCGTTGTCATGACCCGCAGCAAAGAGGTTGATCTCGGGATGTGCCGCAATAACCCAGAAGCGGTCGTTCTCACGCTTAAAAGACTGGACAGCCGTTCGCTTGTTAAGATCCCATACGCGAATGGTCTTATCCTCGCCAGCAGACAGAATAAGGTCCTGGTGGGGGTGGAAGAGACAGCCGGAGGCGTTCTGGAAATGTCCCCGGCATGTATCAACCTCCCAGGCCTTGGTCTCGCTCATGCGCCACAGCTTGACCAGGCGGTCATCGCCAGCGCTAACAATGAGGGGCATGGTGGGATGGAAGGATACCCAGTTGACACCTCGGTCATGACCCTCGAGGACGAACTTGACAACGGCATCGGTGTTGCCAAACATGTCAGTCTGGTTCTGGTTGGCGCGCGCTATCTGATCTTCGAAGGACATCGAGGTAGGGGCGGAGTGCTTCTTTCGGAGGCCGGAGATATCCCAAACGCGGACGGACTGATCGAGGGAGGCGGAAACGACAAGGTCTTCCTTGGGATGAAACTGGGCGCACATGGCGTAGTGATTGTGGCCGGTCATGGTGCAGACTGTGAACGGGTCAGCATTGTCGAATATCTGAGCAAGGCAAAGCGCGACATACTCAATGATCGGTTCTGCCAGTTCCATATCCGAATGGTCTGGTCATCCGAGGCTGACAAGATCCAGGGTAGCTCATGGTGGAAGAAGACGGTTCGAACATAATCGAGATGGCCATTAAGGGTGAAGAGACAACGCCTCGTCTGATAGGACCAGACCTTGATCTTGTAGTCGTCACCGCCGGAGACGAAAAGCGGCTGGGTCTTGTGGAAGTCGACACCACGGACAGGGCCATCATGTTCCTCGAAGCGATCAATCAAGGTTCCCATTCGGTAATCCCAGAGCTGGATGGTGGAAGAGTGTAGCGACACAAGAATCCATGGTCTGATGGGTAACATGTCAGCTTGGAGCTTGCAATGCGGTTCAGCGGCAGCGGACAACTGACCTCTTGGGATGGAAGGCAATGCCCTTTGCTCTCGAGGACTTGGACTCAAACTGCGCAAAGAGCATGGTTAGACATGTAATTGCAAACCAGATCAGGGCCATGCTCTCATACCTTGGTCAACATTCCCGGGGAGGACTGCATCTTGGCGGGGAGGTGAAGCCGCAGCTTCAAGCATTAAGGGGTGGAACAGTACAGGTACAGAGCCCAGAAACCGGTCGATGGAGTAGCTGCTCAGTTTGCTTGTCGCTGGATCGCAAGATTCGGGGCAAACTGGCCAGCAGAGTGTGGAGAAGGGGGCGGTATAGAAGAGGGAAAAGGGAGGAGGGAGTAGTAGTTGATTGCTGGCCGACAAGTGAACTCCTAGAAGCAATTGACTATGTGTTCAAAGTGCGGGTTGGCATCTCACCGGGAAGGCACAAGCCACCGCAACATTGTTCTGCCGGAGGGTGTGACCGTGGGGCACTTCACTTGCTCCCTGAATGTGGCTTAAACTGCAGGGGTTCTGTTTCTGCCACGTCGAAGGAAAGAAGTTGACGGGCGCTCCTGCTGGGGGCATCACAGCGCTAAGCCCAATTAAGGGAGCTGGAGCTCTTTTGGTGACGCTGTCCATAACCCAACGTCGAATCCTATGATATCGCAGTGTGGCAATTGAGGAGCCTGTCATAGTGAGAGATGGCTTAGAGAGCCTTATTTTTGTCCTTGCATTGTGCGCCTCCCAAGAATTGCATCCTCTCTTCTTAAAATCACTGCGTCCACCATTGACGAAGCTCCTTAGCCTGAGCGAGCGCTGTCCTTACTGCCTGACATAGACCTCAGTCATGCCGCGTCTCTCCCAGTTACCATGGGGCCTGGCTGTGGCTCTCGTGGCTGCTCTTCAGGCTGCCGCCGCATCTCCATCAGTCAATGTGGGAATGAACGCTGCGTTTCCCCGTGGGCCATATCTGCTTGAGCTTCTGTACGATAATCCCCTAGTATACCGTCCTTGAATGCGATTCTAATCAATATCAGCGAGACGGCCGCCGGAGAAAACTCGACTTCATACTTCCCGCTCCTCGACAAGATCGCCAGCGGCCACTTTGCATCATCAAGCTCAGACGCAGAGCTTTACAATCAATTCCTCGAAGTTCTCCGACAAGACGGTCATATATCCACTCCTGACGCTTTGTCAACATTCAAACTCGCCCTTTCCCTGCGATCTGCGGCGCCGCGAGTCGAAGCTCATTACCAATACTACTCTACGGCCGTCGACTCTGCGACCCAAGAAGATGAAGCTGATCAGTGCCAGAGCTGGGCTCTGGTTGACAACAAGAAATACTGCTCACCGACTCTTGATGCAGCGACAGATGGCGACCTGTCTTCCAAGTATGTTTTATACATGCTAACTCTCGTCAGGTGCTGACATAATAGCAGACAAACGAATGTATTACCCTTCGATCGAGTCCTTGGGCTTGGCAAAGACGCTATTCTCTACGCAGACCCTACTTCTTCTTCGTTTGGTCCGTTTCATGAAGCCCTTTCGAAGGCTGCAAAGCAAGGGGACCTCTCATATCGACTACGATATCGTCGGAGCACCACTGCCCCCGTGACCCCTTTGCCTGTCAGCGGCTACGGTGTCAAGTTAGATTTGAAGAGAACCGATTACATCGTTATTGACGATCGTGAAGCGAATCAGGATGCTCAGCAAAAGCCGGTTATTGCTGATGTGATCCTCGATGAGGAAGAGGAGGTTGCCGACTTAAAACCCCTTTCCACCTCCGAGTTGGCGTCTTTGGGCTTGAAGACTGCCTCGTTCATCCTGAAGAGCGAGAACCCTTTCGAAATGCTGGTCAAGTCGACTCAAGACTTTCCGAAATTCTCGACTTCAATTGCCGCTCACGAGATCTCCAAAGAGTTTGCTGAGGAACAACAAAAGAATGTCGCTGTCGGTGTTCCAACCGGCATCAACTTCCTGTGGATGAACGGGGTCCAGCTCATCGAACGCCAAATTGAGCCTTTTACTCTCGTTGAGATGATCCGACGTGAGCGTAAACTCATCAATGGCGTCCGTGATCTTGGCTTCAACGGCCAGCAGGCGGTTTCGCTGCTTGGGCACTCAAAGGTTGCCAGCGTCAAAGCAGACGATGAGCCTATTAGATTTGACTGGACAGATCGAACAGAGGAGGGCAAAGTTCTCATCTGGCTCAACGATCTCGAGAAGGACGCTCGGTATCAGAATTTTCCCAAGGAATTAACAGCGGTATGTAAGGAATCTCTTGTCGAGAAATGTCGCTCATCATCCATTAGCTTCTTCAACAGACATATCCCGGTCAGCTCCCTCAAGTGGCTCTCAACCTCTTCCACGTCGTTGCACCCATCGACTTTACCAATCTTGAGGACGTGAGGGCATTTGGTCAATTGGCCCAGTTTATGCAACGAGGCCTCGCCCTGCGTTTCGGCTTGGCCCCCTTGGCATCTACTCCTGCAGCTACTGCGTCAGCCAAAGTTGTTTATCACATTATGGAAACATACGGCATCGAGCCCCTCATCGTATACTTACAGGAGTGTGAGGAAGGCTCCAAGAGCGGAGTCGATAAGAAGGCGTTCGCCAAAGCTATTGAAGGGCGCGAGCCGCTATCTGGAGCGACCAAAATGACTTTGGCCGAGGTTCTTGAAGCCGAATCTTATACGCAAAAGGTTGAGGCAGGCCAGACTTGGGCCAGCCGGCTCAACGCAGACACTGCTGTGCGCCCCGTGTTTGTCGACGGCCTGGCCATCCCGCGCGAGAAGAATTGGGTGCAAGCGATGGGTCAGCGGTTGACTGAGGACCAGCAAATAATCCAGAAAGCTGTCTACTTTGGAGAGATTGACGAGGAGACGTGGGTTCCAGGGCTGTTCCTTGAGAAGGCCCTCGGAAATAGGAACACATATATCTTCCCCGACGACGATAAAGCTCTCCGCGTTCTCGATATCAACAAGCTTTACACTGACCACGCTGATATGTTCAGCAAAGTCTCTGTCCTTGAGTCTTACTCGGAGTCGACCAAGGAGACCTGGGCTGTACTGACCGTCATCACGGACCTGAACACGGATGATGGTCAGGATCTTCTGATTTCTGCCCTTCAGTTCAAGCGTAACAACCCAGGAATTCGACTTGATATGATTCATAACCCCACATCGCCTACTGATGCCCATGCTGTCAACGGCGCCCTCAAGACAAACGAGGCCAAGCTCGCAGAGATCGAGAACAAACACGAACTCAAGGCCATCCTTGAGGCGTCCTGGACTTCTGAAGACGACGGCTTTGGTACCGCGCTGGCAAACTTCCTTTCCGCTTCCAAGATCTTGCCAGGAACAAAGTCGCTACTTCTCAGTGGCCGAGTCATTGGTCCTCTGCCGTCTAGCGTATCATTCAAGGAAGATGACTTGCAGCAGCTCCTTGAGTTTGAGCAGCGCGACAGAATTCTTCCTGTTTATGCCGCGATCGATGACCTCGGCTTCGCAGACAAACTCTCCGATCCTATTGCCGCCGCAAAGCTCACTTCTATCACCGCACTCTCCACCATCTCTGACCTTCCCGAGGGCATCTTTGAGTCTGCTCCGTCTGTTCGAAGCATCCTGTATAGTACATGGAACTCGACACATACTGCAATTGAGGTCGGCAACCCAGAAACTGCTAGCATTCACATCGCTGGTCTGTTGAATCCAACCAGCGAGCAAGGCCAGAGATGGGCTCCGATCCTCAGGGTCTTGTCCGAACTAGATGGCGTGTACCTGAAGCTGTTCATGAATCCGAAGGAGGTAACAGGAGAGCTTCCAATCAAGCGATTCTTCCGTTATGTCCTCCACTCAAAGCCTTCCTTTGATGAGGCCGGCCACGTCAAGGGGCCGAAGGCGACTTTCAAGGGTCTTCCTTCCGAGGCTCTATTGACAGCAGGCATGGATGTCCCTCCGGCGTGGCTCGTAGCTCCCAAGGCATCGGTTCACGATCTCGACAACATCAAGCTCGGCTCCGTCAAGGCTGACGTTGACGCAACCTATGAGCTAGAAAACATCCTCATTGAGGGCCACTCGAGGGACGGCAAGCGAGGTGCACCACGGGGTGCTCAACTGGCCTTGGCAACCGAAAAGGACCCTCTTGTGACAGACACTATCGTCATGGCAAACTTGGGATACTTCCAGTTTAAGGCTAACCCTGGCTTCTACAACATTCAGCTGAAGGAGGGCCGCAGCGCCGACATCTTCACCATTGAGAGTGTCGGTGCCCAAGGTTACGCTGCCGTCCCTGGAGATGAAGGCACGGACGTTGCACTCATGGACTTCAAGGGGACAACATTGTATCCACGCCTCAACCGGAAACCAGGTATGGAAGAGGTGGACGTGCTCGAATCCCCCGACAGCGAAGACAAGGGCTTCGTCGCCAAGGGACTCAAGTTCGCCGAGGGTCTCCTCGGAGGGTCCAAGTCTCCTAAAGAGGTATCCGCCCAAGAACACGCCGAGATCAACATCTTCAGCGTAGCCAGCGGCCACCTCTACGAGCGCATGCTCAATATCATGATGGTCTCGGTGATGCGCAACACCAAGCACACAGTCAAGTTCTGGTTCATCGAGCAATTCCTGTCGCCCTCATTCAAGGACTTCATCCCGCACATGGCAGCAGAGTACGGGTTCAAGTACGAGATGGTCACGTACAGGTGGCCGCACTGGCTGCGCCAGCAGAAGGAGAAACAGCGCGAGATCTGGGGATACAAAATCCTGTTCCTCGACGTACTGTTCCCGCTGTCGCTCGACAAGGTCATCTTTGTAGACGCAGACCAGATCGTCCGCACGGACATGATGGACCTTGTGAATCACGACCTTGAAGGGGCGCCGTATGGCTTCACGCCCATGTGTGACTCGCGCACTGAGATGGAGGGCTTCAGATTCTGGAAGCAGGGCTACTGGGCAAACTACTTGCGCGGGCTGCCGTATCACATCTCGGCGCTCTACGTCGTCGACCTGCACCGCTTCCGCCAGGTCGCCGCCGGAGACCGTCTCCGCCAACAATACCACGCCCTCTCGGCCGACCCCAACAGCTTGTCCAACCTGGACCAGGATCTCCCCAACAACATGCAGTTCACCATCCCGATCCACAGCCTCCCGCAGGAGTGGCTCTGGTGCGAGACGTGGTGCAACGACGAGAGTCTGGCGAGCGCTCGCACTATTGACCTGTGCAATAACCCGCAGACAAAGGAGCCCAAGCTTGACCGGGCGCGGAGACAGGTTCCTGAGTGGACTGTGTACGATGATGAGATTGCGGCGCTGGATCGACGGCGTAAGGGCGTCGAGGACAGGGAGAAGAATACTAAGAGCCGGACGTTGGAAGATGGAGCACATACAAAGGATGAGCTTTGAGCTCGAGGGTATATAGTAGTTGATCTACAGCGAGACTTGATTATGTACTCTGGCAGTTTTGGTGTATTTCAAGCCGCCGACACTAGCAATACAAGACCTCGATATCTCCCGCCACAGTGTTAATGTACATCTCCATGTCAGGCAGCCTCCTACGTCAATCGATCATCTGGCTTGCTGACGGTTGGGGTCAGGAGATAGAGCATCACATGCTGCTCTGACGTGTCTGCCTGCTACTTGAGGCGTAAAGGTTCACTGCAATGTCCGAAAAGAGAGTTATACACAATTTGGCTCCTTCGAAAAGGGGGGAGGTCTCTGCTTGGATGTCTAGCCCTGGGAATATCACGCCATTGTTCTGGCCTTGAAGTATGCATTTCATCAATGTTGGTTTACAGGGAGTATGCTAGTGCGATAGATTATCTCAACTCAACAACAAAGTGAACAGTGGACGATTGATATTCGCTGCGTGTTTCATACCCGAGATCACCTCGCCGTTCTCATTTGTATACATAGGCCCAATGGCCTCCCAACAATGCGACTAGGACGCCCCCATACATGGCTGCATGTTGCATATACCCTCCCAACAATGTTGTCCTAGCATAATTCCACTGCCCAAGCTTTCTTCCCAACTCCATGCCTCCGTTTATGTCAAGAGCAGTGACACCAGCCCCACTCAACCGCCCCCGCGGGCCGAGTCGACATGTGAAGAGCTCGTACAAGCTGCGAGGAGGCCGCCTAGCGTCCTAGTCGTGTCCAAAGTATTCACCCCCAAACGCCTCGTATATGTGGTATATTTCGTGTCTATTACCAGGATCCCAAGAATCCAGAGCCGCATGCACCACGTGGACACAGGCCCCTATCCCCAAATAAAAAAGCAGGCCTGGAAAACTCAGTGCCGTCTTCTGAGCTCCAGACCGGTATCGCCACAAGTATGTTGCCATGTCCGTAGCCATCCTTGAAGCAAAGCTCGTGCAGGCAAGGGCAGACATGAAGTAAGGAAATGGCGGGTATCATAATGCCGTATAATCAAAGACGCCCCTCTCCGAAAGCTCAGTTATCAGACTGCAACTTCGAGGAACGAAAGACGAAGAGGGGAAAACTGGTCACGCTCATCAATCATGGCTGGCTCGTCTCGCGTTCTTCTCGAATCGATGCCATCGAGGATGCCAGCCCGACCCCTAGCATTGACGAGTGGCTCAACGGAGGCACTCCAGCCGATTGCTTCACTCCTGTAGCCGAAGGGGCACCGCTGGGGGCAGAAGTTCCATTACTGATATTCTGCTTTGTGAGCTGGGCGGGGTTGATTGCGCCCTCGCCGTTGGCAGCTCGCCCGTTGGGCGTCTCGGCGGATAACTCTTTGTGCAGTGGTGACGACGGTGAGTTGGATTTCTTGCTTCGAGCATCGCCATTTGCAGTATTGCCGCCTCGTGAAGAATTGCGTGGGGAGACCCGCCCAGTCTAGCATCAAGTTAAGTATTTGTTCCAAGTGAAACAGAGGCTTCACAGCTCACCTGCTTGGCCCACCGGAGACCACAACTATTACATAGGTCCCTTTGACCACTGGGCCCTCTGCGCCACTCAGGTGTATTCCTCGTGTGGCAATTCGCGCAGTCCCGGACAATGTTTCCAACACCCTTTCTTCTCTTGCGCTTCTTTTTGTTCGAGAGTAGACCACCGAGCTCCTCTGCTAGAATGCGGTTGACCTTCTCCATCTGTCGCAATTCGAACTGCCAGCTGGAGCATTTGGTCGTCCTCAGTTCATCGAATATATTGTCATCGGAAGCCAAAGCGGCATCCTGTGTTCCTGGTGCCAACGCGCCACCTGCGGGCTGGGAGACGTGGCCCGTTCCCTGGAGAGACTGATTATCCGGCCTGGGAGTTGCAGCAATTGACCTGGTGCCTGAGGCGCTTGCGGGAGCGATGCTGCGAGATGACGCCTTGAGCAGTTTCGTTTGCGCGAGTAAGAAAGATGGCTTTTGGCCCTCAGAGGCATCTCCTGGGTACAGAGTAGTCTGAGCTTGTAGCACTTGACCTCTGCGGTTCTGAACCTCGTGCTTGCAGGTGACAATCTTTCCACGCCTCGCCTTTTCGACTGTGCGTCCAAATTCAGGTCGTGATTCCTTTCGCATCAGGTCCTGCATACTCGTTCCCACCAAGGTCTCAGGCTGAAGATCGAGAAGTGACCTAATGTTTGACGAGACAAACAAGAATAAACCCGAGGTTGAGAGCTTCGTCCAGAGTTCGCTGTCGCCAATACCACCGTTCGCCTCGAGATTGCGGCGGCTGAGAGCAAAGACAGGTCGCTTGCGGCCCACCAGGATGATGCACTTTCGACCCTTTCCTTGCTCGACAAAAAGGGATCCGTGGCTCTCAAACCATGTGTAGCCGCTATGCTTTCTGCGAATGCGGAAGACAATGTTGACGGGATTTCCGGAGGTGGTATCTTTCAGCTCGCGCGTAACGGGAACAATGTCGGACGGATGGCAGACTGTTGAGAGCGAGTTGCCAACAAGATCAGTAGCGTCGTACTCGAGGACTCGCTTGCAGGCCGGCGAAAGGTAAAGGAAGAGACCCTTGAGCGAAAGGACATGAACAACGTCATCGGTATTCTCGAGGAGCATCTTATCCCATGACTGCTTGTGCCAATCTGACGCAAGACCCTTAGGGCTGAATTGCTGTAATAAGGTCGAAACGTCGTCTACACCCAGGGTTTGGCCGTTTTCAGGTTCCAATTGTCTCGATTTCGGCGGTGTCCAGATATACTGGCCGATATCGCTGTGCTTGTAATTCACCTTTACACCGCCAAGCTCCTGGTTAGAGGCGATTGCATCGGGGCATTCGACGAGATCGATCTGGAAGCCAATAAAGTATCTGATTTCATCCGTATCCCATGGGATAGGAATCATGGTCAAGAGATTCAGGAAAGGCTTTCCACCCTTGCGATAGTTGATAAGGCTCTGCTGAACTTCCCTACCCTCGTGAATCATCTTTTTCAGGTTGAATACAGCGCCATCGTCGACAAATTCGCGCTTTGAGCCTGCCTCCACTTTGCCGTCTGGGGATTGAAGAAAACGACAATTCTGGCCAACAATCTCATGGCTGCTATAACCGGTGAGGTTCTGGAAGTTATCGGAAACGTAGATGATGGGGCAGTCATTCATGGTGACATCGCAGACGACAAAGGCACAGGACATGTCGACAGCGCCGAGCTGAATCCTCGGATCTTTACGCGTAGCAACCAGCCAGAGGGCCTTGAGCATGTCAAAACCACTCTTGGAGTATATCGTCTTCTCCTTTGACTCCCTTGGAGTAGAATCATTAGAGGGCGTCGTATCAACGGATGTACTTGTGGGCTGTGTGACGGTGGAAGCTGACATAGTGGCGTGGGAGTGCTGCTGCGGGGGAGAGACGACGGAGCCAGAAGCAGTGGAGACCTGGCGGGAGAGAGATGGCAGATTCTGGTTCATGTCGCCAACGGCCGACTTGAAAGCCTGCTGGCCGCCCATCATGTTGTCGTTAGGTTCTTCTATCGTGTCTATGGTGGCAGTGGCTGGAGCGGGACCCGTATGTGTGGTGGGAACGTTGTTCTGGGGCATATTCATTGACCCATCATCCGGAGAAAGATCCATGGAAAAATCATTTCCAACTTGAGGACTAAGTTGGGCTGGGGGGAACTGACCCAAGGGGTTGGCTGGAGAATAGAGGTTCATGGGCGAACCGTTACCCGACATCTGCGCACCGACACTCATGCTGGCGAATGTGGAGGGCATCATAGAGTTCATCATGTCAGGAGAAAGAGCCGAGTACTCGTTTGGATCTGCCGTCATGTAGTTGCCCATCGGATTAGACATGGCGAGGGAGGTGTTGATGTTGGGATAGCCGGTAGACATGGCTTGGCTAAACTGGAATGAGTCGAGGTCGTTATTATCGGTCCCGAAGGTCATCATGTCACCGGTGCCGACAGAAGACAGTCGCCTCTGTCCCTGTCCCTGCGGCTGCTGCTGTTGGGGAATTTGGAACTGGCCCATGTGATTGGTAAAGGCCTGGGGCATGCTCCGTCGACGATACAGCTCGTTCTGGTTGTCGCGGATAATGTCGTCGAGGGAGTCTCCTCCGGGGGGAAGAGAAGGGTCTGGAACCATGTTGGGTTGCATTTGATTCTGTTGGTTTTGCCGAAGTCGCGGTTGTTGGAACTGCTGGGGTGGTTGCTGATGGGGCTGCTGCTGCTGATGATGCAGCTGGTTGGGAGAGTAGAAGCCATCCATAGCGACAGCATCTGGCAGGACAGCCTGGCCAGGCGCTCACAAAGGGTGGCAGGTGAATGTGCCTCGTATCGTGACCAGCCAAGTGGATGGTGCTTGGATCGAGTACCGAGGAGTTGGTAAGGCTGCCCGCCTTATGATGGGACCCAAGCTCCCGAGGGACAAGTACTATCGTCGATGGAAACGAACCGGAATGACGGTCAGGAAGAATCTCAAAATGGGAGAGAATGTAGACGATCAAATCGAGACGACGGGAGTCGAGGTTGACGTAGTGGATCCGACCGGCGAGAGCGAGCGGCCGAGGGATAAAGAGAGGGAAAAGGCGCTGGGCGGATAGTTGCAGACAGTAGATGCGCGGGGGTGGATATTCGTGCTTGAGTTTGTATCGCTTTTGGCTGAACTGCGATTCGAAGAGTGACGGTTGAAGGGCTTCAGAAGCGGGGAGTAGAACAAGGCGATGAAATGGAGATGTCGGAGGCCGAGGCTGAATCGTGTCGAAAGGGGAAGATCGCTTGAAGGGGCAAAGAGAAGGGATGGAGAAGTAAAGTACGGTATGGCAGGAAGAATGGGAATGCGCGAGAAGTGGATGGTGCGTGTGTGTGTGGGTGGGGGGGGCGGAGAGGGAAAGAGCGAGAGAAATGGCGGATGGAAGGCGATGGATGGACTGCCGTTTTCCGCAGTTGCAGATGCACATCCAATCCCGTTTCCATGCCCGTGTAGAAAGAGGAGCCCGCACGGTAAGATACCTTTGCTGGCCAGCGCCGCTTGGTGCCTGACGGAGGTACCTGCCGAAAGTAGCGCGCTCGGGCATGGTGGGGAGTACGGAGTACCTCCGGCCAAAGAGAGCATTGAATCACAAATGGAGGGGAACTTCAAGTTCCAGGGTTGAATGTACCCTTTAACGCCGGTAAGCTCGCTTTAAGGTGAATATCTCTATTCATCTGCTCCGTAGAAAAGGAAGAGATAGGTAATACTCAAGATCAAGGAGGTATCGAATAATTAACACCTTTAGTTCCTTGCAGGAGATTAAAAGCAGGAACTTGTGTGAGAATGTACGGATAATACGTAGTCAACCGCCCCTGTCGTGGCTTTAACTCTACCCGTCCGCTCCGGCCCCGAAACCTTGCGGGAATGCCAATGCATCCTCGTTCCACTTTTACCCATTACCACCGAAGTTTAGAAGGAAAAGACCTATAACATGTGAAGCTGCCTTGCCTTGCCTCACCTGGACACTCTACGGGGACTATTAGGACCAAAACTTTGGAACCAGCCTTGGGTATTCGCAATTTTGTTTCAGGGTGAGAAACAGTCCTGGAATAATTAAATATGGTAGATCTCTGTGTTTTCTCACGACACGCATCTATACCTGTGAATATCTCTATCAAACAGTGCCGAGCCAACAACACCACAAATACCACCGACCTCCATCTCGATCAGGCCTTACCCGTCCCGCGTCTTAGACACGACATTCATTCTATCTTCCTCCCTCGGCCTCTTCAACCTCCTGGGCTGAAATCTCCAGCGGCTGGGTCTTCATGGCGTCATTTCTCACGTACTGATCCAAGTTCAAGTGATTTATCGTCTATTTATTAGGAGCCCCTAACAGCCTCCCAACTTCGACATGCCTTTCCATCGATGAAGTTCAACACTACTTCTCCAAGCATAACCAAGATACTCCGAATCGAACAAGATAACTCTAAGTTTGCATTAAAAGGCGCCAGGTGGCGTCAAGTATATAGCCTACCTAATCAAAATGCCCCCTTGTTTTGCCTCGACGCCTAGCACCCCGACGTCTTCTATCACCCCTATTCACGCCCAAAGACCTGGCAGTTGCATGATCCTGGCTTCACAGCTGCTTCGGCCCTGCGGCCACTCACTAGAGTACGACACTCTCCATCATCCATATCAACATTTCCATAAACTTCCGAGCATCTGCATACATGCTCGCCTGCCGTAGACGGGTTGTAGCTAGCTGGGCGACTTACCCAGTAGCTGGCGCCTCGTGGCAAATTTCTGGTATCATCTGGAAACAGGAACAATATGTTCCTCATAAATTTGCACGCTTGTCATCCTATCCTTGCTCTTTTTACCCTCGTGCATCATGACCCGAGCAATAACTCCGTAGATACCCAGCCCGCCTCGCCTAGCGGCGTAACCTCAAGCGAAGAACAGCCATGTCTCTCTCGATCTAGTTGAAGAACCCCATGATTGTTGCCTGAGACTCGGACGAGAATTGCTGCAAAAGCGGTGTGGGGTCTACGCCAGCCGTTGTCAGAAGAGCCTTGGTCGCCACAGCCACGCGGTTGGCTGTCTGTCCCACGAGGGTCTCCGCTTCGAGAGCCTGGGCGATGAAAACAAACACCTTACCAGCCTGGTTCATCACTGCTGGGTGTCGCCTGTTGATAGAAAGGGCAAAGGTCAGCTAATGTACAACAACGCAGTGAAGCATTACAAATGCCCAAAGACTTACTGGTCAATCAGCTCAGCCAGGTATGCGTAAGCATAAGGTGCTGCCTCCTCGTCGTTGGTCACGGGCAGCGTCTCTACCCACTGAGTAATCACGTTCTGCACATCACCGACAGTGCTGGCGTTGTAGTGGAGAATTTTTGCAATGGCTGCGCAGGAATTCTCGGTCGCATACACATTGTCCTCGTTTCGGGCGTCGGCAACCTGGGTGACCTGGAACAGGAAAGGGACTGAACCACCGAGGAACTGGGCCCATGGAGCTCCACCTCGGTGCGCCGCCACTCCGATGCCGTAGGCCGCAGCCTGGCGGATAGCTGGCGAAGAGTCTCGGCAACCGTCAATGAGCGGTTGGGTAATGTAGTTGGCGTATCGCGTGCTTTCCGGACCGCAGTACTCCAGCACATCGTCCATGATGCACAATCCCCACTGGCGCTGGGTAGGGTCTGGGGACGCCAGGAAGCCCTCGTAGGTCGTCATCAGACGCTCCCAGGCCGGCAGGAAGGCGGCGCCGTGGTTCTTGAAAATGGCATGGAAGGCTTTGTTCATGTCAGACAGAAGAGTCTGGTCATCCTCGATAGCGATCAGAGTCTCCTCAGCCTCATCCTCGACATCGTCGGCAGTAGCTCCCTCCTTGTCCTCAGCACGTTGGGCGACACGGTCTTTGTAGTCTTCAATGGCAGAGTGAACCGAGTCGATAAAGCGGTTCAGGTGGTCCGCCGTGAGGCAGTCCTTGCCGACAACCTCCACCGACTCGTAGAAGCACTGGTACATTTCGGCCAGAGTGTCGATGGCAGGCTCCGCAGTCAGCACCTCAAGGAGTTTGTCGACGGTTGCGGTCCACAGCCCGCGGAGCTCGTTGGACTGGGGACCATAGGCCTTCTTATAAGAGCCTAGCAGCTGGGGAACCAGCTTGGCCGAGATGTAGCGGACAGGGTCGTGGAAGAAGAAGGCAAGGCCGGGCAGAGCAATCTTTTCCATAATCTCCGCAACGTAGGGCGCAAACGAGGCTTCGAGAACCTGAGCGTAGACTACCAGGAGCTCAATGGCCATATGCTTGTCATCCATGGTGCTCGTCTTAATACCAATCATCTTGCCCTTGAGGGGAACCAGCTCCCAGCCCTCCTCATTCTGCATCTGCTCGACCTGGTCATCATCATCGAGCAACTGAATGTCGGCCTTGGCCATAGCAAGCTCCAGCAGCGGAGGCATGACGTTGTGGAGAAAAGGAAGGAAGTCGGAGCCGAGAACACGGCACATGCGGCCCCAACAGTGCATAAGGTACTGCGCCTGCGGATCGTCTGCGTCGGTGATGTTGGTCTGGATGTTGGCGAGAAGATTGACAAGTGTCATGGCATCCTGTCCAAGACGCTCCTTGCCCACAGCTAGGGCAATCAAAGTAGCACACTCCATGGCCTTGGCTCGCAGAAGACGGTACTCCTTCTCGCTCTGGTTCTGGAGAACGTTGACAAGGAGAGGCATGAGAGTGTCGTAGTACTTGGAGAAAGCAGCCTCAGCAGCATCGGCGATGGTGGCGATGGTGGACAGAGCCTGCTCCTGGACGTATCGCTTCTCATTCTGAAGGAGCTGGAAAAGGTGCGATAACAAGTCGTCTAGGTAAGGCTCCAGAGTGTTCTTTTCGGCCTCCTCGCAGAAGTTGACGAGCGCAGCAGCCGCGTGGGACTTGACACGGCCTTCAGGAGAGTCGAGGACAGGAATAATAGCCGTGAGGACCCGGTCGTAGTGATCAGTCTGCATCTTGGGAGCAAAATCGGTGCTCATCTGGCCAAGCGCGTTGCAACCAGCCCATCGCACACGGGGATGAGGATCTCGGAGCGCGGGGACCACCAAGTCGAGCACCTGGCTAAGCTCGCCGATCATGAGATCTCGACAGCCTTCAGAGATGGCCGAGATGGCCATCAGGGCAGCGTGTCTATCCCTCCAAGCCATAGAAGTCATCATGCGAGGGAGCCAGTTGAAAGTAGGCGCAAGAATGGTTTGGCCCCCAAGCTTGTTGGCGAGTCGGTCCATAGTCTGCTCGCCGGCAACATGGTTCTGATCGCTTTCATCCTGATCAAACTAAAGGGCCATCAGTACGACGAATACAAAGGTGAAGATTGCGGTATAAGGGCACCTACGTCATCCGATGACATCCATTCAGCCGCGTCGTCGTCATCCTCACCGAGATCGGTCATGAGGCTAAGGCACTGGGTAATCATGTCGTTGGTGTATGAAGGGTCCTTTCGGCAGAGAGAGGGGGCGTAGTCGGCAAAGGTAGCCATGAGCTCCAGCGCGTTTTGACGGCAGATGTTGTCGAGCTCCTTGTCCTGGACAACGGAGATGCTGAACTGAACCAGATTTTGGAAGAGAGGCTTGAACATCTTGGGAGCCGACTCTGCGAGATCGATAAGGGCAACGAGCGCCTTGCTAAGGTCGTCGGAATCCTGCGAGTCCTTGATCGGAGGAAGAATGTTGAGGACATCAGGGATAAGGGCATAGTATTTAGCCTGCCCCTTCTTGCTAATAGTCCTGAAGAAAGAGGCAAAGGCCTCCATGGCCGCAAGACGGACCTGCAGCTGTGGTTAGCAGCGCTATGACATATATGTAGTGGGACAAAAGAAATTGCCCCGCGAGAGGGGTGCTGTACCATGACGGCCTCGTCCTTGAAGCCTTTCTGGAAAGCCTGGAGAACTGCCTCCTCATGTTGCTTTTCGATAATGGCGGGTGTCGTAGCGAAGACTCGGAAGGCGTTTTCTCGCTTCTCAGCTTCGGGGGCTTGGCTAAGCTGGAAGAGGGCGCCCAGCAGTTCGGGCCAGGGATCGCCTATTGTACTAGTGTATTAGCAAAGGTGGTGCTGAACAAATAACCGGGCAATTCCAAAGAAAAGTACTGACCATTCTCAGTGTATTGCCTGGCAACCTCGGCAACAGCATCACTAATCTTGTTGCGAACGAGACGGTCAGGCTCGGCGGCGAGGGTCTCGAGGAGCTTCTGGCGGATGACGGCGGCCTGGTCCTTGGCCAGAGAGATGAACAGGTCTAGGTTCTCGCCAGACTCGATCTTGCGGGTCTTTGAAGCGATTCGGCGGAAGATGACGGCCGCAAAGGAGCGAGTCGCATTGTCGCCAGCAGCTTGGACCTGTTCAGCAAGTCCCATCAACAGGACCTGAGGACGAGTCGCGGTCCAGTTATTCTGCAGATGCTCCTCAGCCTGAGATCGTATACTGTTGTCGGAGGACTGCAGAGCCTGCAGGAGCTGTGAGAGCTCTGCGTGGACGTCCGGCGGAAGCAGAGACATTGTTGCGGAGGGTTGCTGATGGTGATGTCCACCAGCAGACGACGAGGACGATGGATGAGGTGGAGGTCAGTCGGTCGCCGCGGGAGGGTAAGATAGTAGAAGATAAAAAGACAGAGATAACAAGCGAGAAAGCTGCGAGCCGTTAGAGGGCGCGGGCTTGAGAGGCCGTGGGCGTCGCTTTGAGGACGAGAATTCCAAGATTCCCAAATGGTGGGAAGTGGGAGAGAAAGTGAACAGGGAGGGATGGGAGCGAAAGCAGAGTGGGGGAGGGGAAGCCCGAGGATGAGCGTCGCGGCCAGGTACTTTACCAGCGAATAACTGCGGGCAAGGTACTTCTGGTCCAACAAGAGCCCAAAGAAAAAAAACAAAGGGTGCGCGGAGGCCGGGTCAGTCGCTAGTGTAAATATTTCTCAAGGATCGCTCTTGTTTTGGCCGCCTCTAAATTTTTATTTACATCGGTATCGATAACACTGCATCGTGTCTCTTGGAGATTAGGAATAAAATAAAATTCATGCATGCATAAGCACACTCTCTCTGAGCTACGGATGTCTTTGAAAGTTAGTTGGCAAGGCAGCAAGATATTGAAAACTGACGGCCAACAAGACGAAACGCTTCTGACAGCAACCAATCGCTGAAGAGACCATCGTACAAAGAGCTCGCGAACACGGGCAGACAAACAATTGGCCGATCTTTTTTGTCTCTTACAGCTCAATCTGGAGGCGTTTTTCCAGCTCAGAATGGCCCCACCACACCATTAAAACTGAAGTGGGTGCGCTAACAGCTGGTGGGCAGTTCTGGTAGACAGTTTGTTAGTGAGGATGACATGGCTTTTTTGACGTCGGTGACACAAAACGTCAACTCGTTTACTCTGGATACAGTACCTACCTAGGTAGGTATTTATTGCAGACGTATTTATTCCCGGGCATTTCAATGTCAGCCTCCTGAGTAGAGTAAAGTGCAGCTGGGTAGAAATTCCGCCTGGTGCCCCCCGCCAGTACCTACATCACTTGAGTCGAATGTGTCCGGTTAACAAGTACGGTAGTGAGGAATCATCAAGTTTAGACGAGGATTAGGTTAATCAAGTATAATCTAACATGTACCATAAGTCTTTAATAAATTCATTGCTCTTATGTTGAGTATTCTATACCACTTAGAATAGAAACGAACGCGTTGATATGGAGATGACTCGGCATCCACTCCCGACCTAGGTAGGTAGCGACTGGGGCATGAGGGCAAATATAATGCCCGCCTGCTGTAGCTCTGAAGTTGCGTATTCGCTGAACTAGATCCGTGCCGGTGCAATAACTCTCCAGTTGATAATAGTTCTTCCCACTAAAATAAGCCAACATAAATCTCGAATATCTTCCGAAGAGTCTCATACGAAGACTACGCTAACTTTTTATGTCGACCATAGTAAGGTGTGCTGTTTGTTTCTCTTTTTGGTATGCCACTTACATGGTCATATTCTGATGGATGTCAGTGAAAGGATTTGGTGTTTGCCGGACTCGAGCTACACACAGGATGGGCATGGACAACCCGGGGAGCTCCTTGTGCACATCCGCAGTTTGGATCATCCCAATGACGTCTTGGCCTTCTTTTAGTGGGCGAGATAGCCGTGATAAGCTCTGGCGGATCACTTGAGGATATGCCCGAATAAGGTACACTTTGGGATGGATCTTCAAGTGTTGGTTGTACATCAGCCAGATCCGGGTAGTCAATCCATGCCTGGTAACTGCAGCGCTTTGCAACAATATTTAGAAGAGAAAGGCGAGAGTGGATCTCTCACTTATTCTTCATCACCAGCAATTTATGAATTTTAAACAGCTTTATCATAATTTATTAATTAATCCCAGCTCCCGCTGCGTGGACATATTCGCATCGCGGGGCACTCCACCAATCCCATGGCTATGTCATCATGCAAAACCTCCCCCGCCCACGGCCCTGCAACCTCGTGCCCCTCGCCTACTTCCAGACCAACCTCCGCCTCAATAAGCATTCCACTCCATCCGCCGCTCAGTCAACCTCCGTCCTTGGCAAATGTCCTTCTGACTTTTGAATCCCACTCTTAGCCTGTGACTCTTGCTCAGCTCTTGAAAACTGGACATTCATCAAGGCCGCTCATTCTCTCATCTTGCGTCTCCCGCTCTTCTTCTCACTCTCCACGCCGCCATACCATCATCTGCCCGTTGCCAGTCGTCGCGACTCTGAATCAATCGCCGTCACCTTGCGATACATTTCCCGATCCTGATACGACTTGCTTGCCCTCTGAAGCCGTATCGCGCTCTCTTCTCCCCTATCAACCAATTTATCAACCCTCAAGATCATCAGTTAATTCATCGCGGGGTCGTGAATACTGCCTCTCCCACCATGGACCCCTCTCCGAGCTCCGCCCCTCGCGAGCTCAAGGACGCGCGCGCGACCAGCTCAACCAGCCTCAACAGCGCCGCCTCCAACTCTTCTACCTCTCACAAACCGCCCACCCTCTCCCAGCGATCTCCCTCCGTATCCATATCCGCCGGTTCCGGCCCAAGCTCCGCCAAATCCGCCCATCGCCAGAGCTTCGCCGAGAACCTGCGCAATGCGCCCTCCTCCCCACGCTCCCAACGGCATCCCTCTTTCACCCAAGCCGCCCTTCAAGAGCTTCTCAATCACCCACCCGCCGGGAACAAACACGCCAATCCGAAATTCGCCGGCCGTGATTGGCGCGATATCGCTGTCGGAGAGCTCGTATCTTCCGAGGATGTCAAGTGGGTGGAGTTTGACAGCAGCATCGAAGAGGCTACCAAGGTAAGTCGTCCAAACTGTTTCTGTAGATGTCGCAGCATCGAGCCTCTGCGGTCTCGGTTCAATTCGTTTTCAGGGATTTCTTACTAACCGAGGTGTGAACAGCTGCTGCTCAAGAGCCCAACCAATGTCGTTCTAGTCCGCGAGGATGCTTCTACCCAGAATGCCGTATCCACCTTCGATTTCACTGATCTCAATGTTTATTTGCTCGTCGTCGTCGGCCTAACCAAACCCGAAGAGGACCAGGTTGAATTGTTCAACTCAATCCTCTCTCAGGCTCAGGAGGGTGGGCATATCCCTCTCCGGGACGTCATGCCCTTGTTTCGCAAGGAATCGCTGGTCACGCTGCCCGGGAATGAGAAACTCGCTCAGGCCATCCAGATTCTCGGCAGCGGTATTCACCGCCTGTTAGTGACAGCTCCCAACGGGGAGATCGAAGGCATAGCAAGTCAGCTGCGGATTGTCGAATTCTTCTGGAACGAGGGTGTTAATTTCCCCTCCATCGACCGCCTTTACCCTGTTATGCTCCGGGACCTGGGCATTGGGACCAAGGAGATTATCTCTGTCAAGTGAGTTTCAGTTTTGGTAGCGAGGGACCACCTACTAACTTGACGCAAGCTCTGATTCGCCCTTGTCCGATGCCCTCACACTCATGAACAATGAAGGCCTCACCAGCGTCGCCGTTGTTGACAACGGGTTGAACGTGGTGGGCAACATCTCCACAAAGGATGTCCGGCATTTGACTAAGAGCTCCAACGCCCATATGCTCAACTCGTCATGCATGAACTTCATCTCAGTGATTTTGAACGAACGAGGCGTCGAACACGGTCGCGATGTCTTTCCCGTATTCTACGTTAACCCGTATTCAAGTCTGGCCCATACTGTTGCCAAACTCGTCGCTACGCGATCGCATCGGATGTGGGTGGTGGAGTCAGCATCTCCCTCGCCCTCGACTCCCGCCACGCCCTTGATGGGACCGCAAGGATTCATGAGCACAGCAGCACCGCCGCCCGCTCCCGCAGCGTCCAGCGCATCTGCGAATGCCGCGCCGCCATCCCCTGTGATTACTGCAGCAGTGCCGGCATCGCCGGTTCCTACAGCTGCTGTGCCCGCGTCTGCCATGGCGGGAGCGCGTCTTTCGGGCAGGCTTACCGGTGTCATCTCGCTGACGGATGTTCTAAACATGTTTGCGAAGTCGACGGGCCTGAATCCTGCTGATCCTGGCGAGGAGCGAGCGCGGCGGAGACGTAGCTCGAGCAGTTCTGTGCGTCCCAGTTTCGATTCGGCACGAGCGAGCATCGATTTCCGACGGTGAAAACGACAAGAAAGGTTTGACCTGGCGTGACTTATGGAGTTTATCTGAGTGCTCAGGAGTTTCGAAAGGGAACAGGTCATTCATGATTCTCGTTTCTGTTGATTAAGACCTGTCAAGGCCGTCTACGATGAGGGCACGAAGCCCAGTGTGGGCTGGAACTCTACCTGAATATGAGAAAGCAAGCTCCAACTTTGAGCTTAGTTTGTCCCTTCAGACAGACAAGGCAGACTGGATCTGTTTGGCGAGGGTGCGCGTCTAATCGCCAGAGCATGTCCAGGACATCCATTACACGCTCTCTAGAGACTGGCATGGCTCGATTTGACTCGGTTATGCAGGGCGAGGCAGCAGATTGGGGCCACAACAAGGTTTATGGGGAGATGTGGGATCAACTACATATCGTATGAAGTATGAAAAGCTGTTAATGTGAGTCTAAGCTAGAAATTTACCAACCACAGCTCCATTCATTACATCTGCCTCTACATAAAGCTTGTGTGACTGTGAGGCTTGACGCCTGCTCCTGTATCGGAGCTGTAGCCGGTAATATCCTAAAGAGTAATTATAATATCGACAGAAGGCATTCTAAACTCAGCAGCCTAGACTAGGCAGGTTTAATATCCATGGTATCTATAATTTCTCGCTATCTACAGAGTATCCGTCTTGTAATTAGATAGGAATTAAGACGGGTCGGAGCATATGTCTACTCACGCCTGTAGGTAGTCGACATAAAATCAGTTAATGCTAGCCTAAAGTTGCTTACAAGGTGTAGGGCTAATTTTGACTACTGCCTCGTGCTGTGCAGCCCGCATGTTAAACAAGGTGTGGCGACATCTCGGCGTTCTGATTGGCTGGTGGTGTGGTTTCGCCACTATGGAGGCCGGCCCTCAGCCTCGACGCATCACAGTCACCTGGTTTCTGGCCTCTTGACTCTTACCAAAACGTTCTTTCCTCATCCAAAGTTTCTCATTCTGGAAACCAAATTCTTGCTCTTTCTTTATTCTTTCATCTTTTCCACCATAATCATCATCTTCTTCTTCTTCCAGCCTCAATCTGTTCCCAACCGATTGCTTCTCTTTTACTTACTTTTGGACTCGAGGGAGTCCGGCAGCCCGATCTCCGCACCCGATCGCAGCTGACGCACAAGATCCATCCCCAGCATCATCGCGTCAATTGATCTCGATTTTGGGCTTTTCAGTCTCATTTGGCTTGATTTTAGCTTCTGCTTTCTTTATTTCTCATCCCCAAACCCCGTCTGGGCAGATCTTGGATTCTGGTTCAGTAGCGGTTAAATACCGCTCCGATATCTCTTCCGCTTTTCAGCACTCTTCTCGCTAATAGTGAACTGCCTTCCTTCCTTGAGAGCCTTGTCCACCAGCATCGACGTCTCACCAAACGTCTTGCGATAGACGTGTTGGGCGCTCTAACAAGCACCTTGAACGCCAGTCACAAGCTTCCTATGTGTACATACGCCTATGATCATCACCATGGCATCTTTACCAATAATATCGACAGACGACCCTCTTCACGAGCCGCCGGGTAGTAGCAAGTCTACAAGCCCAGAGGACTCTGATGAAAGGGGCTCGCTCAAGCTTGGAGACTTTACGGGACTAAACTCGCAACTCCTGGCCTATTGGGCGTCTCCCAAGGACACGAATACATATGATAAGCCTACCATGCTTGGAAGCTTCAATCGACTTTTTGATCAGCTTGGCGGCAAGGACCTTAAGACGACTTCTCAGCTTCGATCAGCCACTCCCCCGAAAGCAAAACCCATCACGATTCTCAAACGGCCTGCCAAAACATGTTCGACGGTCCAACTAGCTAGCATTTCAAAGACTCCGTTGCCCGAACCCACACCTGACATGATCATCGACTCGGAGACTGGGTCCGGCTCCGACACTGAGTTGTTGCCCATCGCATCATATTCAACTGCCGCTTCAACACCACCGAGCTCGGCTGAGTCTCTACTGGAAGGCTTCACCAAAACCAAACAGGATAACACCAAGACACCCGAGGCCAAGGCCAAGACTCATTGCGGAGATGGCTCTCAGCCCAAAATCGTGGTCTGGGGCCGCCTCAGACCCGAGTTAGTACGACGAGTTTTATCATATCAGCGCGTTAAGCGCGGCCCTATCACTGAAATTCATGACCATACACAGTCAGCAGAGTCTAAGCACGAAACTCTTATGGGCAAGCTTGTCCATCAGCGCGTCGTCGACTCTGTGATGTGTAACGAAGCCCCGAACATGGCGTCTAATGGGATTCATGTCTTTATTGACATGTCAAATATCATCATCGGGTTTCAAAAGGCTCTGAGAGCTAAATACTCTATGCCAGAGTCTGCACGCTTCATCCCGCTCCCCCAAATGAACCTTCCGTTCTTCCATGAGCTTCTCACTCGTGGTCGACATGCGGAATGGCTCAATGTCGGGTGCTCCATGCATCCTGACCGAGGGGAACCCCCCTTTATCCAGGAACTGAAAGGTCTTGGGTATCGAGTCGATCTCCGCAACCGCCGCCCAAAGCAGGCCAATGCGGAGGGGCACAGTTTCTTCGAGGCGGGCGGCTTCCGCTACGTCGAGGACATGGTTGACGAGACGCTTCAAATCCGAATCGGCGAGTCGGTCATGCAGTATTTTGACAAGCCTGGCACACTCGTCCTGGCCACCGGGGATGCCCGGCCGGCCAAGTATTCGGATGGCTTCTTGGCCTACGCTCAACGCGCCCTGAAAATGGGCTGGAGTGTTGAGGTGGTGTCGTGGAAGTCAAGTCTTTCGTCGGCCTGGAACGGCTCATGGAGAGACGAGAGTATTGGCTCTCGACTCCGTGTCATTGAGCTCGATCGGTTTCTGGATGAACTCTGGATCTGCTGAATCCCTCATTATGGTATTTTCTGAAATAAGGAGACCATCTGCACGGGAATTTGACACGGCATATACTCGTGAAGTTCTTAAAAGGATGGCTTCCGAGTATGCTATATCAGTGTCAGGCCAGCAGATCCAGGATCTCCTCAACAATTCCATTATTTGGAACATGCGACTTCGCTTTTAAGGCCACCAGCCTGTTTCATGCCACGACGAGTATTGGATACGCTCTCATGTGGACGACGCATCAGAGCCCTTTGGACCTGCTTCCGCTCTTTTCTTGTTCTACGATATCTCCATATCTTTCATCACAGTGGCCATCATGCCATTTTGTTTATCACGGTACTCGGCGCAGATGATGTATGGGAAGAATTGTTCATTCCTACCAGAATCTAGCCTCGGTGAGACTTGTCGACATGGCAGTCTACCATGGAGGCAAGAGTCATATGAGCTACGATCTCAAGGAATCGGCCATGGTGTTGTGGCCATTGCGTACTTGGTGGGCCATGAGTACGTGGGATGATGATGTCTTATGGGATGACCAGTTCAGTTGGATTATATAGAATTAGATAGAAATCATCAGACTACGTTTGAACAGCATTGCACCAGTAACGTACCGTCACATCACGACCATGTGTAACTTGAACCATTTTAATTCGTTAATTGCAATACAATGTAATATTTATTCTTAAACCCATCAAGAACAGCCACGACTAGAAGGGATGGGAACGACACGCCCAGAGTAGGAAGGATATCGACCACCCAAGTCTTTCCCCTCCTCATATCTGCATGCCCTATTTTTGTCTCGACAGGGCCGACATAATTCAACATGTGTCCCACGCCCTTGCGAGATATCAGCCGCGTACAGTCCTGCCATACCACGAAACCCAATATCCCCAATCCTAACTTTCGTACAATGGGCAACATGCCAAAAACCTTGTAAACACATCAAGAAAACGTGGGCGCAAAACATTCAACATTGGGGAGGACCAAGTGACAAGAAAAACCGTCGAGTCCACTCCTAATCAGACGACGAAGTAGCGCCGTTGATACCCCAGTACGGCTCCGCGTTAAACGTCTGAGCCTCTTCCTTCTTCCAGGGGTTGTTGAAGGCTGAGAAGAGAATCAGGTCGTCCATGTGATCGGCGAAGGCCTTTTCTATCGCCGCAAGCGCCTTCTTCTGCTCGGCTAGACCAGGCACAGCGAGCCCGTTGGCGTTGCCCTTGATGGGCCAGCCGCTCTCGCAGATGACGATCCTCTGGTCGCGTGGTAGCTTGGCCTTGAGGTCCTTAACGGTCTTGGTGAGCCATGCTCCCGCCTCGTCGGCCGTGATGGTCGCGTCAAAGAAGGCGTGGGCGTTGATGGCGCAGTAGTCACTTTCAGCGCAGAGCTCTGGGTTCGCCCCAGCCGCGACGAAGGTGTCGACAGTGACGACGGGGCCCTGGTAACCGGCGGAGCGGAGGATCTGGCGGGCTTGCTTTACAGCGGAGAGGACCTTGGCAGGGCTGGCGGCGCCTTGATTGACAAGTTCGTTGCCCACGCTGATGGTGGTGACAATACTCCAGTCGCCGTCAACGCCATCGATGATCTTCTGTGCTTCTTCAGCAACCGAGTCGAGGTCCCAGATGCCGAGGAAGAGCTTCATGTCGTTATCCTTGGCGCACGAGTAGACGATGGGGACCTGGTCGCAGTCGGTGCCGTAGATGCGGAGGAGCGAGTAGGAGCCCGCGAGGCGGGAGAGGTCGTCTTGGACCTGGGCCTTGGTCTTGCACTGGTGGTCGCCGCGATAGGGGGCGTACGAGACGCCGGGGAGGCCGGAGCTGCTGTTCTTTGGGCCCGAGGGAGTGTCAGGATAGGGCAAGGGAGTCCCAGAGGTTCCGGTGCCGGTGGGCGTGGCGTGAGCGACGGTCTGGGTGTAAGTCGATGCAGTAGTAAGAGTTACCGTGGTGATGCTGGAGTGTTGTTAGTTTCTCCATATGCCGAGCGAGTCAGGGCTAAAGGGTCCTACATATCACGCTCCTGCATAGGTCGACCTAGATGCAATGTCAGTCTCGTGTCGGCCTTCCCTGATCTCGAATACTTACCAGCAGGAGCCGCAGCAACAGCAGCCGCCATAGCCACAGCCGAAGTCAAGAACCGGGTCAGTGCCATAATGTCAATAGAATAATTCGTAGGTAAGTAATCGATAGCCTCTGGAAATAGAGCGTCAAGAGAGTGAACGGGCTATCAAAAAAAGCCCAAAGCGAGTGTCAAAGGTCGGTGATTTAGAAAACGACAGTAAAGAGTGTAACAAGGACGGGACTGAATAACCCGCTATCCAAGAATGAAGGAACAAAAAGAGTGTCAAAGGGAGAAGAAGAGCGACAGTCTTAGGAAGTGGTTAGTAAAGATAAGAAATTGAAAGGGTTAGAGAGAGAATGTGTATGAAGAGAAGAAGAGAAGTGGAAGCAAGGGAGGAGGTGGGCTCGGGAGAGGTAGGCACCTAGGTAGGGAGGAAGGGAGAGCACGTGGAAGCAAGACTTGAGGCGACTTGTATACACAGAGACAGACACAGAGACAGACATAACAAAACAATCTCCTCCTTTCTTCGATTTTCAGCTTTAGATACTTATAAATCATCGCTTGTGCGTGTCTTTCTTTACTCAGCCCAGCCTCGGGGAGATTTCAAGGCACTTATTTGCACGCAGTATTTGCACGCAGTCTTTTGCTCTTCCTCGAGCATCTCTGCACAGCGAGAGCCGCAAGCATAAGGACAAAATGCCTCGAGGAATGACCCAAGCAAGACCCGCAAGGTATTATTCCTGGAATGGGTGTGACGGCCTCGTCTGCTGTCGCCGCGCGCAGAAGTAATCTCCCCCACGAAGCAGAGGAATGCAGAACCTGAGACCGCTCCGCGCCCACCCGGGGCTGGAAAGACGCTCATCCGCATAACAATCTTTGCTTTTCTCCATGTTTGTTTTCTTTTGCATAATCCTGATCCCGCAGGCGGACTTGGTCCTTGCCAAGTTACGGCTCGCAGAGACGCGCGTGGGCTAGAGTGGCTTGGCAAGGGAGGAATATACGAGAGCTGCAAGGCACGCGAGACAGCAGATGCAAGGGTCTCATACGTTGCTGGGAGAGACAAGCCACCGAGGAGAATGTTGGTTTTAACCGAGGAAGAAGATGGCGAGATGAATGCGAATGGCTGCGTATGATATCGCCCCTTTTCGCCATCGGGCTCACAATGTCGAGACAATACCGAGTTCACAATAGCAATCCTGGAGTCTCCATCAGCTCATGTTCACGAGCAAAGAATGTAATAGGTAATCGAGGCCGCATTCATTCAATGCTGGCATACGAGGCCGCATCTATTAATCATTAGCTTACTACATGGCTTCCAGCCACTCTATACACATGGACCCATAGTTCCCCCTTTTGGCTATACATTGCCTTCTGTGGGTATGACTTGACCTGTCCATCGTCAAAAAAGTCTCAGAGTAACCCAACGCGTTGTCAATCATATCTCGGGCGTGTAACATCCGGTCAGAAAGACTGAAACCCCCCTTTGCCAGATGCTTCTTTTGAAACAGCGCCGCCGTAGATTTGCTCTGCTCAAGAGCTCATAACCTAAGCCGCCTTGTGGCTCGTCTTGCGGGTCAAGACCTTGGTGATGGCATGTCGAATCGTCACACCGGCCTTCTCAATGTCCTTCTTGGACAGTGCCGACGTGACGCAGATTCGCAGCGCCGGCTGGGCGCACCACGCACCGTCCTTGGGCTTGATGGTGTGAGAATAGGGCTTGGTTTTGGTCCTCGTGATCATGACACCGTTGACAAGAGCCTAGGTCATTGGTTAGTTTCCAATTGTCACAGCTTGTAAAGAGGAGCAAACGTACCTCTTCCACACAATCCAGCAGAATGCGCTCCTGGTCCTCCAGCTCTAGTTTGCGCGCAGAAACCACATCAGGCTTGAGAGCCAGAAGCATGACGGGGTTCTCAGGCGCGCTGGTGCACACGACCCAGTCGCTGCGGGGATCCAGTTGCGCCTTCATCGCCTTGATGTTCTCGCGGCATTGGGCCAGGATATCAGGGTTGGACTGGAGCAGGTTGAGCGTCTCGCTGGCCGTCACGGCCAACATGGCAGGCAAGGCAGCGGAGAAGGTGTACGCAGAAGACGTGATACGCTGGTGCTCGACTACATCCTTGGGGCCAGCGCAGAAACCACCGCCAGCGCATAGAGGTCCGGCGAGAGAACCAATGATCATGTCAACCTGCTGGGGATCCACGTTCTGCGCCTCAGTAATGCCGCGGCCAGTGCGGCCGAGGACGCCAAAGGACCAGGTCTCATCAAGAATGACGCGGAACTTGTACTTTTCCTTGAGCTCAACCAGGCGGGGCAGATTGATGGAATCACCAGACAGCTCAAACAGACCCTCAGTCACGACAAAGCGACGAGTGAGCTTCTTGGCCTTGGCCTGCTCCTTGACAACAGCTTGCATAACACACTCCAGATCGTCCATGTCATTGTGCTCAAACCAGCGGATGCTGCTACGCGAGGACTCGAGGCCCTTGCGGATAGCAAAATTGACGTTTTGGTCGGCGATAATGACGTCGCCACGCTTGCAGAAGGAGGGGATGACGCTCGAGATGGTGCTGAAGGCCTGCGCGTAGACGATGCAGCCCTCGGTGCCCAAGTAGGCGGCGATGTCGGCCTCGGTCTTCATGTGGACGTCCTGGGTGCCGTAGAACTGGGGAGGGCCGCAGGGGCCTACGCCGTAGGTGCGCAGGACCTGGATGGCCTTCTCCTTGATCTGGTCGTTGCCGTTGAAGTTGTAGAAGTTGTACGAGGCGAGGTTGGTGACCGTTCGGCCGTTGGCGAGCTTGGATCTGGGGCCCGTGGGACTGCAATCATGTTAGTCGTCAAGTCACCAGACACATTTGGCTGCTGCAGACAAACTCACCCGACGAGAACAGGAAGCCGTTCGGCCTCAGCAACCTCAAAAGGCGTCTGCTCAGCGACGAGGGGCTCGGGCTGCCACTCGTCAATCAACTCTTCAATTTCCTACCGCACAGCCAGCGTTAGCAGTTCCCCTGAGTGACATGTTCGGGTAATTCTTACGTCCTCCCTCAGCTTGACAAAGTTCTGCTTGTGCGTCGAGTATGAGGGCGACAGGAGATATCGGATAAAGAAGAGCAGCAGCACAAGCTCAATGGCCGATCGCACGGGGTCATTCTGGTAGCTCGACTGGATATAGCGGCTGACGACAGCAGAGCCAGGCACTTTTTGGAAGTATATCAAGGCTTGGTCGAGATAATCGCCCAACTGGGCCTGGAGGGCGTCGAGTTCCATCTTGGTCGTCGATTGACGGCGGCGGGGATTTGATTCGGACAGGTGTCGTCTCTGTCCGTCGGGACGGGTGGTAAGTAGCAGGCCGAATCGTGTGTCGCGCAGTCGCCGTCGTCGTCGAAGAAATATCCTCGTTCACGTGCGTCGTCGTGTAAAGGTTCAAGTTGAATGGCCATGATGTTTCACACTGGTGCTTGCAAAGGGGCCTCCCACCAACGGCCGGGTGCTGGCTGATCTGATTGGACGCCGATTTGTAGGGCCCTTCGGATGACCCGGGCACGCGGTCCAGTTAGACGACCGGCAATAAAAGTACGTATTTTCCTTGCCTTAAAAAACAAGAGAATAATACTAAGG